>UESW01004633.1:634366-716673 GCA_900491605.1 Calamus simplicifolius | reverse complement strand
AGCGATCGTCATCGTCTCTGTCTATATCTTCCACGAGTTCTTTCTCCTGCTGTCCCTTATCTCCCATGGCGACCGATGGAGGATCCAGTGGTCAGGTTTTTGGCCAGAAGGTGGGTGCTTTCGGCTTTATCTGGGTCTCTCCGTCACCTTCCCTGGCTGAGGTGGCGAGGTTGGAGACCTCATTTCCGGACATGGTATGTATCCCGGCGGCGGAGTTGGAAGTGGAGATGGCTGGATGGCAGAGGCGGGACATCCTTGCTCGTTCATTCCAGAAGTAGGTTTCAGCTACTGCATACATCAGGGAGTTCAGACGTGCCGGAATCCAAGGTGAAATCGTCCCCATTAGCTTGGCATTTCGGTGCCACATCTTTCGATTCGAAGACCTAAATGCTTTTGATCTGATGTTGAATCGACCATGGGTCATCAATGTCAAGTCATCAGAAATGGAACCATGGAGGCCGGAGTTTATTCCGGCTGAGGATGCCATCCCATCAGCTTTGCTGTGGGTGCGACTGCCAAACCTTCCAATGGAGTTTTGGAAGGTGGATTTCCTCAGGGCGATTACGGAGCAGCGGGTCAATTTATCTGTGCGGATGCTCCTACTCTGGTCAGAAGCAGAGGTGAGTTTGCTAGAGTTTGTCTTCGGGTTGATCTCGTCCTCCTCTTCGACCGGGGACCGAATTCAGGGCATTAATCTCCCTTTCTGGCAGCAATTTGCCTTTGAAAATTTGGAGGATATCTGTTCAAGTTGTGGCTCGCTTCACCTTGGCGGTCCATGCTCTGTGCCGGCTGGGTCAGGCGATGAGGAAGCTGCACCACTTCAGTCTTTGGCCCGTGGCTGGCTGCTGTTCGTCATCGTCGGGTTGACTCTGGGCTACAGTGGGAGGAGAGGAGGAAGCCTCATCTGAAGGCTTCGCCGGGTGTCTTTGGGTCTGGATCTGCTTCACAGCAAATGCCTACTGACGTCGGTCGGGTGCTGGAGAAGTTTGGGGGTGGAGCTCTCCGCTGAAGGTGGCTCGCCGGAAGGTACCAACGTCGATGAGGGTGGTGGTGGTGCCAGACAATGGTTTGGATTGTCCTATGGTTGATGAGGAGAAGGGGTGCCCAGTTAAAGTTTTAGTTAAGGAGGCTGTGCCGGGACAGTTTGTTGGTGCCGGTTTTCACTCTTCTAAGAAGCTACTGTTGCTGACTGAGAAGGAGGGCCCTTTTGAATCCGGTTCCACTCATTCTCAACTGAATAAAAATCCTTTTGCATCTCTTGGATCGGGCTCGGTTGCTGGTGGTCATCAGGATAGTAGGGATGCTTGTCCGGGTCCCCTTAAGAGGGCGAGACCAGTTGATTGCCAGGCTCCGAGGTCAATCTCTAAAGCTAAGAAACGGAAGGGGAAAGGCAAAGCCCCTATGTCTAAAAGTATCGGGGTGAGTTTCGTTTCTCTAGATAAGTTGACTCTGCCCTCATACAATCAGGAAGGAGTACAGGAGGTGGAGATGGCTCGCCCTGTTAGGGCTGTCGGTTTGTTCATGGAGGGTTTAGTTGAAGATAATACGGCCTTAGCTCTGGATCCCTGTCATTGGCTCAGTCTCTCCGGCCTGCTGTTCTAGGTGGTGACTCGGATGGTTTGAAGGCCGATTCATCTATGATACATGAGGGTGGCACCTTGACCAATGGGTGCTTTTCTGATATGGCTATGGTGGAGGACCAGGGAGCGGTCCCAGCTTCCTCCAGTTTGTAAATGAAAATCTTAATTTGGAATATTCAAGGAGCTCGAAAGCCTTCCTTTCGATCCTCGTTTGGCACATTGTTGCAGTTATATAATTTTGATATATGTGTTCTTTTGGAAACCAGGTTGTCGGGTGAGTCTCTGGCTCGGTTTCGGAGATAGATTTCCCGATCTTGGTCCTTGTATGCGGTGGAGGCTGATTGTATGTCAGGGGGTATCTTGGCTATTTGGCATGAATCTGCTGTTACAATTGATGCTTTTCACCAGTGTAACCAACAGATTGGTCTTCTTGTCTCTGAAGGGTCGTCTGACCCCTAGCTTCTTTCGGCTGTTTATGCCAGTACGGATTATCGGGAGAGATGGGTCCTCTGGTCTAAGTTGCTTTCCCTCCTTGCCCAAGGTCTCTCAGCAATTATTGCTGGAGATTTTAACTGTATCACTGAGGCTAATGAAAAACGTGGGGGTAGACGGGTTACGGACTCAGTTGACATTAATGAATTTAGAACTTTTATTGGGTCTTCGGGGTTGTTGGACTTGGGGTATTCGGGGACCCAATTCACTTGGTGTAATAACCATCATGGCTCTGCTCGAGTTTGGGAGAGACTGGACAGAGCTATGGCTACGGCTCAGTGGCTTCATATGTATCCTGCGGTTTCTGTTGCACACCTTCCCAGGATTGCTTCCGATCATTGCCCCATTTTGATTTCTACGGAGGTTGATCAGTGTTAGCATAGACAGTTTAGATTCAAGCATTTTTGGACGGTCCATTCTGCTGCTCAGTCTATCATTTCTCAGATTTAGCATCTTCTTGTCAGGGGCAATGCTATTTATCGTTTATCTAGGCATCTTATGATGGCTAGGCACCGTCTTTCCAGATGGAATAGGTTGGAGGTGAGGAAATTGGTTAGATAAGTTGAATTAGTTGAAGCTGATATTACTGCCTTGCAGGCGAAGGAGGACCAGGATGGGTTTCTGCTGGACTTGGACCTCTATTCTCTTCGGGACATGCTTGCTCGTCACCACTCTCTTCTTCGATAGCAGGAGATGTATTGGAGACAGAAGTCTAGGGTTCAGTAGATTTGTGAGGGGGATAGTAATACCAGATTTTTTCACCAGGCTACCTTGAAGCAGAGAGCCGCTAATAGGATCCGGAGGTTAGTTGATGCGGAGGGGCACGATCAGGAGGACATCCACTCTATTCGGGATATGTTGCTCCATTTCTTTCAGTCTAGATGGGCTGATTCCACTGGTGATGGGATCTAGTTGTCAGGGTTCCTGATTCCAGAAAGTTTCTTCCCTGGATAATGATATGCTTGTCAGTCTGATCACTACGAGGAGATTCGGGTGGCTCTGTGGGAGCTAGGTCCGGATAAGGCCCCTGGGCCTGATGGCTTTCCGCCTCTTTTTTACCGCCACTATTGGGATATTGTTGGGCAAGAGGTGGTTCAGGCTATTCAAATTGTCTTCCAATCAAAGAATATTCCTTTGGAATAGAACCGGACTCTTATTACTTTGGTGCCCAAGCGTTCGGATGCTTCTCTTCCCCAGCATTTCCGACCTATCAGTCTTTGCACTACTTTGTATAAGGTATGTGCGCGCCTTTTAGCTGGCCGTCTTCGCCGAGTGATTCCGCGCCTCATTTCTGTTGAGCGGGGGGCATTTATTAGATGGCGCTCTATATCGGATAACGTCCTCATTGCTCATGAGTTTATGCATGATCTTTATAGAGCCCCGCGAGTCGGTGTCTTATGGCGGTTAAGCTTGATATGGAGAGAGCTTATGATAGGGTGAGTTGGGCCTTTCTGTACCGCTCTCTTCAGGAGTTTGGGTTTGACGATCTGTTTATTGAGTGGATTATGGCTTGTATTCAGAGGCCTTCCTTTTCTTTGATTATCAATGGGAGGCTGACTGAGTTTTTCCACTCCTCTGTGGGGCTGAGACAGGGATGTCCTTTATCCCCTTTGTTGTTCATTTTAGCTGCGGATGATCTTTTTCGGGCTTTTCATCAGGCTCAGCGGGATTGGCGGATTCTTCCATTTATGGCTGGGAGTGAGGGCCCTTCGATCTCTCATCTTCTTTTTGCAGATGATTGTATTCTCCTGGGTTAGGCTTCCATTGATAATGCGGCTTCATTTCACTCTATTTTGCAGCAATATTGTGAGGCTTCGGGTCAGAGGGTTAATTTTTTTAAGTCCTCCATACGTTTCAATCCGAAGACTTCCAGATCTACAAGGGAAGCCATCATTAATTTATCGGGTATCACGACTCAGACTGATAGATTTATGTATTTGGGGATCCCCATTACTGGTAGATGGCCCCGATGTTCTGACTATTCTGAGCTTGAGAGGCGGGTTCGTCAGTGTATTGAGGGGTGGCAGGTCACTAGTTTATCTATGATGGCTAGGGTCATCATCATTCGGTCGGTTCTTTCTTCTCTTCCATTGTACCTTCTGTCGAACGCTGTCATTCCAATCACTTGTCTTAAGAGGATTGATAGATGCTTCAGAGATTTTCTATGGGCTTCTATGCAAGATGGTCATGGTATTCACCTCTTATCCTGGGACATGGTTTGTATGCCTATCCATGAAGGTGGCCTTGGGATTCAGTCTCTGATTGTTAGAAGGAAAGCTCTTTCGGCCAGACATGCATCGCGATTCCTCCTGGAGCCGCAGTGCCTATGGAGTTCTCTGATGCGAACGAGATATGGTGATTGGGTGGTTGGCTCGCTCATACTACTGTCCCGAGGATCTTCCTCCTTTTGGAAGGAGGTTTGTACATATGGTCAGGCTATCCTGGAGAATATCTCATGGATGATCTATAACCCCCGGGATCTTAATTGCCCGGGTCATGTGAACCATGTTAGTGGCAATGGGAGTTTCTCCTTGCTGACGCTTCGCTCTCGGCGTGGCATTTTGATTTCCCCGAATTCCCTGATCCGAGGCATCACCAGGGAGATTAAAATGAGATGGAGCGTGACTCCCTCCTTCATCCGGACGCTCACCTCCTCCAGGTAAACCCCCCTGTCCATGCCTGATTAAGAGAGATAGCTTGAGAGAGGAAGGAGAGAGAGAGAGAGCCTGAGAGAGGAAGGAAGGGAGAGGGAGAGAGAGTAGCGGACCGTGCAGCCGATCCGATCCTTGGATGGGCCTGGCGGCATGCCCATCGCCTCGCTAGGCCTGAGCTCCGGTCTGTGCTTCCACCGGCGCGGGCGGGCGTCCGGTGGAGGTCCGCCGGCCATGGTGGCCGGCCGTGCCGTCGCACTGTAACAGGCCGCGGCGGATCAAAGAGAGAAAGGGAGATTAATGAGAGGAATTAGAGAGAGAGAGAGAGTGAAAGGGGAGCCGACCATGACGGCGGCCGGCTCTGGTCCAGCCAACGGCGGCCGAGCCGCTTCCAATTTGGCCGACCGTGCCGCCGGCATAGTAAGTGCCGCGCGGGTGATGAAGGAAAGAAAAAGAGAGAGAGAAATTGGAGGAAGAGAGAGAGGGAGGGGCTGGCCGCAGTGGCGGCCGGCTCGGTCCAGCCAACGGCGGCCGAGTCGCCTCGAATTTGGCCGGCGGCGGCCTTGGCCGCCGGCACGGCTCTCCTTTGTTTTCGGGTGAAACAGAGGAGCTAGGATTTGGTTCAATGGGCCGGCTGGGCCGTCCAAGTTTTGGGCCCTACTGGGCCGGTTCATGTGGCCTTTTTAGCAGTATTTTGGGCCCTATATTGGGCCGGGATTGGCAAAATAAAAATATGGCCCGAATCTAGGTTGATTCTAGTTTCTTGGGGTAATTTTGATTTCCCATTTGGGCATTTATATTGGGAGATATTCGAGCCCAAAGTTGGGACTGTGGATTAGTCTGGTAGAGTTTTAGGAGTCATTTTATTATTTAGATTATAGAGATTTAATTATGGAAAATGATGCTGTAGGTGCCCAGATGTCCAAGTAGCTGGTTTATCATTTGGGATTGCATACTGAGGTAAGTAAGCCAATTATTATAATTTCATAAATTATGTAATTTATAAATTGTTGTATTTATAGTTTTATGCATAATTATGAAATATGATAAAATGGAGTCTTATTGGTATTGATTATTTTGGAAATTGGTAAATTGTACCATGAGTATATAATTGAGTATTTGCTATAATTATTATAGTCGGTGATATTTTGCAAAGTAATGGTTTTATATGTTTATGCAAAATATGAAGAAATATGATTATTTTAACTTTGCAAAATGAATTGGTACTTTGATATATTATATGCAATTGTTAAAAATGTACAAACCCACTATCATATAATCATTATTTTCATATGTCTTATATGTCCCACGGCCCTACTACACCCAACTTGGTGCATCATTCTTAAATATCCCCTAAGAGGAGGGTCCTGGTACCAGCATTATGCCATATCAAAATCACTCAAACACATCCTCTAGATGTGTGTCCTCCACATATCTTTTCCTTATGGAGGTGTGTCCCGTATCATAAACAATCAATCCGAACACATCCTCTAGATGTGTATCCTCCACATATCTACCCCTGTGGAGGTGGGTCACGTATCACTTGGCATTTCACATCACATGAGTTGATAATATGCATATCCTGATAGCATGATAAATGTATTTGAAATTTGAAAGTTTTTATAATTTGAAAATATCTTGATAAGATATGATGATATATGACTATTTTACATTATATTATGCTTACTTATTGAGTGTGAACTCATGTAAATCTCACAATGTTTTTCAGAGCTTCAGGAGTGAAGAGGGATCTTTGGGGTTGATGGAGCTTCTAGTTAAATAAATAGTTCCATAATGTTGATGTAACCCCGGTTATGCTTGTGTGTAGGGCTTGTAGCCCAAAACTTATAATTATGGTTTGTAATAAACTATAGATTCGGATTGACTATTTATACCTATTGCCTTAAATTATTTGTTGTGTCAAAATTTGGGACGCCTTGCATGCCCGGCATGCGGCGGGTTGTCACCCTAGCTCAAAATTTTTGGGTCTGGGGCATGACAGCTTTAGTGGTATCAGAGCCTAGGTTATGACCTTAGAGACACTTACATGATGACACTTTAGGCAAACTAGTAAAGTGACATTGGGACAATTATAACTTTATAGGAATTTCAGGTATTATGCTTTGAAAGCCTGAAATGCAAAATTTATTATGATATTAATGGCAAACTAATTTAGCAGGAGATAGGAATGGCTCATCGCACTAGGAGTCAACAAAATGATGAAGACTCCCAGGTTGGTAATGCTGGTCAGCAGGGAGGACAGGAAGCTACCGGTGGTGCTAGCCCTATCATTCAAGATGGGACTGATCAGCAGCGACTCCATACGGAGATGCTTCAGGTTCTCTCGAGTATGGCGCAGTCGATGCAGAACATGCAGCATCAGATTCTGCAGGCCTTGTCCACTCAGTCTGCTCCCACTGCTCCTCAGACTCAGCCTGCTCCACTGCCCGCAGACTCAACCTGCCCCTACCATTCCGCAACCCCAGCCTACCCCTTCTGCTCCACAAACTCAGCCAGCCTTACCTACTCACCTTGCACCATTGAACCAGCCTACTCTACCTCAACCCTGGGTAGGGGTTGGCCGCAGCTTTGCAGATTTCAAAAAGTTTGCCCCTGACCCTTTTCTGGATCCACCAACCCTATTGATGCTGAGCGGTGGATGCGAGATATGGAGAAAGCTTTTATGGCCCATGGTAGCCAGGAGATGGAGCGGATCAGATTTACCACCTACCTTTTCAGGGAGAGGCTTATGACTGGTGGTTAGTTGAGGAGCAGCGACGGGGTGGACAGGTTATCTCTTGGGGAGAGTTTTAGGAAGCCTTTTTCAACAAATACTTCCCTAGGAGTGTGCAGAGACAGATGGAATCAGAGTTTATCAAATTGGAGCAAAGGAATCTTTCTGTGGCCCAGTATGAAGCTGAATTCACCAGGTTGGCCCGATTTGCTCCAAATATTGTAACCAATGAGATGGCCAAGATCACCATATTCACTGAGGGACTGCGACCCAGATTGAGGCAAGCAGTCAATGCATTTGAACTTCTCACTTACAGTGTTGTGGTGAATAAGGCCTTGGTAATTGAGAAGGATATGAATGCTGTTCAGAAGGATTGGGAGCAGTAGAGGAAGAGGAAATGGCCTATTTCTGGCCAACCCCCAGCTCAGGCCAAGAAAAGAGGTGCACATCAGGCCTCGGCAAGACAACGGAACAAGGAGACTCGTTGCCTTCGCTGTGGGAACTTCCACCCAGGAAGGCCTTGCCGTGGTATGTTTGGTGCCTGCTTCCTCTGTGGGAAGATGATCACAAGATGGCCACCTATCCCCTTCGGAAGGATCAACAACCCTCTTCTAGTCAAGGGATGAGTCAGCAGCATCAGCAGCAGCCACCGAGAACCCAGGGGAGGGTCTTCAACAAGATGCTACCGCCTCTAATTCTGTGGTGACAGGTATACCATTTAATTTCATATCTGGTATTACATTCTTAGTGCAATACATTGATAGATAATCTTTAATGCTTTAATATTAAAATAAATTACACTTATATCCAGGAATGATTAAAGTAGGCACTGCTTATGCTCAAACTTTAATTGACCTGGGTGCCACACATTCTTTCATATCTGACATATGTCTTGACAAGAATGCATCATTGACACCCGTTCCTTTGGAACAAGAGTTGCATATTGCTTTTCCAAATGGAGATATTATGAATGTTGACACAGTATGCAAATCCTGCCCAATTGTCTTGGAGGATAGGAGGTTGAATGCTGATCTAATTATCCTTCCACTGAAGTTCTTTGATGTTATCCTTGGAATGGATTGGTTGGCCTCCTATCATGCTTCAGTTGACTACTTCAGGAAGATTAATTGTCAACTTCAAGATTCCTAGTCAGCTTGAATTCAGTTTTACTGACGGTCAGAAACACCTAGCTCCAGTGTTCATATCAGCGCTGCAAGCCGAAAGGTATCTGATGAATGATGGTCAAGGGTTTCTTGCTGTAGTCAAGGATCTTCAGCAGGAAGAGACCAAGTTGGAGGATATTCTATAGCTCGAGAATTCCCTGATGTTTTCCCTGATGATTTGACTGAGTTTGCCTCTAGATCGGAAGTCAATTCTCTATTGATTTAGTTCCTGGAACTGGACCTATTTCCAAGGCCCCTTACTGCATGGCCCGGCTGAGCTAAAGGAACTAAAGAATCAGTTGCAGGAGTTCCTAGATCGAGGATTTATCAGACCCAGTATTTCTTTTTGGAGTGCTCTAGTTCTATTTGTTAAGAAGAAGGATGGCAGTCTTCGCTCTGCATTGATTACCGAGAAATCAATAAAGTAACAGTGCGGAATAAGTACCCTCTGCGAGGATTGATGACTTGTTTGATCAACTCCAAGGAGCCCGAATATTCTTAAGGATTGATCTTAGGTCAGGGTACCATCAACTCAAAGTCAAGGAAGGGGATGTGCCTAAGACCACATTTAGGACCAGATATGGCCACTATGAGTTCTTGATGATGCCGTTTGGGTTAACTAATGCCCAGCAGTATTCATGGATTTGATGAACCAAATTTTTAAACCATACTTGGATTAATTCATGGTGGTTTTTATTGATGACATCTTGATCTACTCCAAGAGCCATAAGGAGCATGAGGACCACCTGAGGATCGTGCTACATATGCTTCGGGAGAAGAAGTTTTATGCCAAGCTGCAGAAGTGTGAGTTTTGGTTGGAGCAAGTATCTTTCTTGGGTCATATAATCTCTAAAGATGACATTTTTGTAGACCCGAAAAAGATTGAAGCTATCATTAGCTGGAGCTGACCTTCCAATGTGGCAGAAGTCAGAAGCTTCTTGGGCCTAGCCAGGTACTACCGTAAATTTATGGAGGACTTCTCTCACATTACTCTACCCCTAACTCGCTTAACTCAAAAGCGAGTGAAGTTTGATTGGACAAAGGAATGTGAGAAAAGTTTTCAGGAGTTAAAGCAGCGCTTGGTGTCAGCTCCCATTCTTGTTCTTCCGACAGGATTTGAGGGATTTACTCTATATACTGACACCTCTCAGAAAGGATTGGGTTGTGTTCTGATGCAGAATGGGAAGGTTATAGCCTATGCCTCCAGACAACTGAAGCCTTATAAGCAGAATTATCCTACTTATGATCTAGAATTGGCTGCTGTGATTTTTGCCCTGAACATTTGGCGGTATTATTTGTATGGAGTGTCGTGTAATGTGTATACAGATCATAAGTCTAAAGTACATTTTCACACAGAAGGAGCTAAACTTGAGATAGAGGAGGTGGTTGGAGCTACTGAAAGACTATGACCTGACCCTGCACTATCATCCTGGAAAGGCCAATGTAGTAGCTGATGCTTTGAGCAGAAAATCCTCTTCTGAGTTAGCTACTATGATTACTTCCCAGCCTCACATATTGAGGGACCTTGAGAGGTTGGAGGTTGAATTGAGAGTACAGCGGTCCAATGGGCATGTAGCAGCACTTGTCCTTCAGCCGATTCTAGTTGACAAGATCAAGTCCTCCCAGAATGATGATCCAGATTTACAAAAGATTAAAGAATCTGTGCAGTCAGGAGTTTAGAATGAATTTTATGTAATTGAGGATGGGACCTTGAAATTTGATGGAAGACTTTATGTGCCAATAGTGAGGATGGAACCCAAGCATGAGGTGTCTAGTCTGCTGCTGCCCATGAATGATTCAGTGATATCTGTTTTCTACTTGTTCAAATACCAAATTCGTTTTACCAGTATGATTGTTTGCACAATGGTCATTATGGTATTGCAGAGACTAGGCTTTATCAGTCTCAGATAATGAAATAAAACGTCAGGTTTTTTTTTTTCACTACATCTAATGCAAGTGTCATCAGTTTGATACTGTCATGTCTGGCGAATCAGTATAGACTAGGCAATGTATTGTCAACTTGTTTAGACTTTAAACCATGGGTCGATTCTAATGTGATTATTGGCATTGGGTAGCTCTGATAGAAGAATCAGCTGTGCCAAGTAGGGAAGTTGTTTGATTCCATGTCTCTTGCTATTGGTGGCTTTGGATTATTGAACAATAAACCTCGGTACATGTTTCAGAAGATAACAGTTCCACACCACCTTCAACAATAATTTGAAAAGTAAAATGATTTGTTACACGATGTACATTTTGTGAAAGTGCTGTCTTCAATCTAAAAACTTGGATTTGTCCATTTAAAAATTCTATTATTTATTGCTATTGTGAAAGTCCATGTATATCTGAATCTCCTAGAAAAATAAAGTACAGTATTTCCCATGCATATTTTTTGGCATCTCATAGTAGATGCTGTTGGTCTTTCTCTCACAGTTGATGATCTTTTAACAACTCTGCAGGATGTATCAAGCCCTTCTGGCATCAGGCAAGCACAAAGCTGCAAAAACAATGCTGAAAAGAATACAGCAAAACGATCCCCATGTTCGTTATATTATTGCTTCTTGTAAAACAAAATATAAAATGACAACTATTTTAAAGAGTGAGGATACGAATTAAATATCACTATCATGTGCTTTCTCTTTCATATAGAACATGGAGAGCTAAGATGCCCTGGTTAAAAGATGCATACTTATTCTGGTATGAGAAAAAAAAAAGTAATCTTTTCTTTCATGAATCTATTGTACCTCAACTTAAACCGTGCTAATAGTCTGAACTGTGGCTTACAGCTGTGGAATTGATGGCTTGTGGAAGGCACTGTCAAGAATTCCTGCTAGTTTGTTGTCTTGAACGAGTAACTTTAACAATGTTCGTCATCCATCTTTTTCATCTGGAATGATCAAAACTTAAAGCTAAGCCGTGACTGGCAAGTCCATTGCTAATCTGCTTTAAAGAAATGAGACAGATTGTAAGACGACAAAATATGGAACCTGGCTAGTAGAGGTGCTCTGTACTGTACCTTGATCATTTTCTACCATGCAATAAGGGTCGGCATCATCCATGAGGTGAGGTGATACATTGCCGGTGCTTATTCTGTCTCTTTGTTTCTTGATGATAAGATTTATTTTCGAGCAGCAACACGACAATGTGTGCGCTTAAGTTGCAAGCTTGCGCGACGACAATGCTACGGGAATTTTTTTGGCAGAAAAGTTCATGAATTCTTCTGCAATGCTCTCTTGCTTTTGGAGAGTTTTTCGTCTCTCATCATCTTTCAGGCGATTGTTAATGTGACTGCATAAATTTTTTCTTTCCAATGAAACTAAATATATCTTTTGCAAATGTTACTTTGCTTTGTCTTGATGTCAAGACAGAGATGAGAGAAGTGCAAAACATTTGTCGATCTGGAAAAATAGTCCCTTTTTCTTACATTTTTTTTTAAAAAAAGAAAAAGGTCAAGTAATTGGTCTCCGATTCAACGTGAAATCCGAAACCCGCGCATTGCTCTTTGGCTTCTCCTTCCCTGAACCAAGCATGAAGACTTTGAATCTGAACACCAACCGGGTCCCATTTCATTATCCTTAGCTCATCTCAAATAAATAGATTTGGATTGATCATCTTTAAACCTAGGTAGAACTTGAGAATTTGTTTTTTGTTAAATCCTGGTTCCATTTCAATTCAACTCGAACTAACCTATTGTGATCTCTAGTTGACTCGTTCTATCAATCTGCATAAATTTAAAAGAAATAAATAGATTTGGATGGCTATTTTCAAATTAAGGCAGAAACATATCAATTTAAAATCAATCCATCTAGAAAGGAGCAAGCATAGATTGGGGATTTGTTGACTCCATTTCGATTTGATCCTAAGCATCTCTTGGCACAAGTTGTAATGCTTCATGCCAATCTTATATTTCAATTAATTTATTAAGGTATGGTTTTAAAAATTTAAGTGCAAATTAATTAAGCTAACACGTGAGCTTGGAATGTTATATAAATATATGGCGATGAAGCAACGTCAAAGATAAGGGTTTCATAGCATATCGGTGATAAATACTTTTATTTATTAATTTTATCTTCAAATTCTTATGCTTTCGAAGGGATGCTGTGTTAACTCGGATAAAGTGCTCAAAAAAAAAAAAAAATCACTTAGTTATATTTCACCAATCACTTGCTTTGTGACAAGGGAACAATGGCACCATGAGACATTAACCCCGAATTGGAAAAGTCTTTATGCATCGGGGTGATGCACAGCCGAAGACCTCACTGTGTCTATGTGTACGAACGAAGATAGCCAGCTACATGCTTAGAGGTAGACATTGGACCGTGCCGCCCATGGCACGGCACGTCCCAGGCCCTGATGGGCCGTGCCGGCACGGCCCAGTTTACAGGGCCGTACCGGGTCCAGAAAATTTTTTCTGTTGGCCCAGCACGGCACGGGCCATGACGGGCCTGTGCCAGCCCGCTGTGCCGTGCCTAGCACGGCCCAGGTGGGCCTGAGCCGTGCCTGCCTAGGTGGGCCGTGCCTGGCACGGCCCCAAGCACGGCCCACTTGGGGCCTAGCCCGTGCACAGCTTAAATAAAAAAAAATTATTTGATAAATTAAAATTTTATTAGATAAATTAAAAAATTATTAAGAATAAATTTTTTTATTAATATAAAGCCACCATAATGGTGAGGGGTTTGGCATAGACCCCCTACCAGTTATTAATTTAAAATTAAAATGGTACAGAAGGAAAGGGGCTAGGCCTGACCTCTAGAACATAATATAATAAGTAAGAAGAAAAAATAGAAGGATCGCAACCGTCAGATCATCGCCGATCGGATGGATTGCAACCGTCGGATCGATCATCGCCGATCGGGATCATGGCTTGGATCGATCGCAACCGTCGGATCGTCTCCGATGGGATAGATCGCAACCGTCAGATCGATCATCCCGATCGGGATCATGGCTTGGATCGATCGCAACCGTCGGATCGTCTTCGATCGAATCGATCGCAATGGTTCGATCGATCATCACCAATCGGGATCATGGCTTGGAGATCGCAAACGTCGGATCGATCATCGCCGATCGGGGATCATGGCTTGGATCGATCAAAGACATCGATCGCTCCGATCGGATGATCACAATGGTCTGATCGATCATCGCCGATCAGGATATAGCTTGGATCGATTACAATCATCGGATCATCTCCGATTGGATGGATCGCAACCGTTGGATCGATAATCGCCGATCAAGATCATGGCATGGATCGATCGCAACCGTCGAATCGTCTCTGATCGGATCGATCATCACCGATCGGGATCATGGCTTGGATCGATCGTAACCGTTGGATCATCGCTGATCGAATGGATTGCAACCATCGGATCGATCATCCCGATTGGGATCATGGCTTGGATCGATCGCAACCGTCAGATCGTCCGATTGGATTGATCACAAACTATCTGATCGATCATTGTCGATTGGGATCATGGCTTGGATCGATCGCAAATTTGCAAACCGTCGGATCGTCTCCGATCGAATTGATCGCAACCGTCGGATCGATTATCGCCGAATGGGATCATGGCTTGGATCGATCAAAACTGTTGGATCGTCTCCGATCGGATTGATCGCAACGGTCCGATCGATCATCACCGATTGGGATCATAGCTTGGATCGATCGCAACCGTCAGATCATCGTCGATGGATAGACGCAACCGTCAGATCGATCATCCCGATTGGGATCACGGCTTGGATCGATCGCAACCGTCGGATCGTCTCCGATTGGATTGATCACAACGATCTGATCGATCATCGTCGATCAGGATCATGGCTTGGATCAATCGCAAATTTGCAACCGTCGGATCATCTTCGATCGGATTGATCGCAACCATCGGATCGATTATCACCAAATGGGATCATGGCTTGGATCGATCGCAATCGTTGGATCGTCTCTGATCGGATTGATCACAACGGTCCGATCGATCATCGCCGATTGGGATCATAGCTTGGATCAATCGCAACCATCGGATCATCACCGATGGGATAGATCACAACCGTCAGATCGATCATCCTCGATTGGGATCATGGTTTGGATCGATCGCAACCGTCGGATCGTCTCCGATCGGATTGATCACCAACGATCTGATCGATCATCATCGATTAGGATCATGGCTTGGATCGATCGCAAATTCGCAACCGTCAGATCGTCTCCGATCAGATTGATCGCAACCGTCGGATCGATTATCGTCGAAGGGATCATGGCTTGGATCGATCGCAACCGTCGGATTGTCTCCGATCGGATTGATCGCATGGTCGATCGATCATCGCCGATTGGGATCATAGCTTGGATCGATCGCAACAGTCGGATCATCGCCGATGGGATAGATCGCAACCGTCAGATCGATCATCCCGATTGGGATCATGGCTTGGATCAATCGCAACCGTCGGATCGTCTCCGATCGGATCGATCATCACCGATCGGGATCATGGCTTGGATCGATCGTAACTGTTGGATCGTCGCTGATCGAATGGATTGCAACCGTCGGATCGATCATCTCCGATTGGGATCTGGCTTGGATCGATCGCAACCGTCAGATCGTCTTCGATCGGATTGATCACATATCTGATCGATCATTGTCGATCGGGATCATGGCTTGGATCGATCGCAAATTCGCAACCGTCGGATCATCTCCGATCAGATTGATCGCAACCGTCGGATCGATTATCGCCGAAGGGATCATGGCTTGGATCGATCGAAACTGTCGGATCGTCTCCGATCGGATTGATCACAACGATCTGATCGATCCTCGTCGATCAGGATCATGGCTTGGATCGATCGCAAATTTGCAACCGTCGGATCATCTTCGATCGGATTGATCGCAACCATCGGATCGATTATCGCCGAATGGGATCATGGCTTTGGATCGATCGCAATCGTCGGATCGTCTCCGATCGGATTGATCGCAATGGTCCGATCGATCATCGCCAATTGGGATCATAGCTTGGATCAATCGCAACCGTCGGATCATCGCCGATGGGATAATCACAACCTCAGATCGATCATCCTTGATTGGGATCATGGTTTGGATCGATCGCAACCGTCGGATCATCTCCGATCGGATTGATCACAACGATCTGATCGATCATTGTCGATTGGGATCATGGCTTGGATCGATCGCAAATTCGCAACCGTTAGATCGTCTCCGATCGGATTGATCGCAACCGTCGGATCGATTATCGCCGAATGAGATCATGGCATGGATCGATCGAAACCGTTGGATCGTCTCCGATCGGATTGATCGCAACGGTCCGATCGATCATCGCCGATTGGGTCATAGCTTGGATCGATCGCAACAGTCGGATCATCGCCGATGGATAGATCGCAACCGTCAGATCGATCATCCCCGATCGGGATCATGGCTTGGATCGATTGCAACCGTCGAATCATCTCCGATCGATCATCGCCGATCGAGATCATAGCGTTGGATCGATCGCAACCATCGGATCATTGCCGATGGGATAGATTGCAACCGTCGGATCGATCATCCCGATTGGGATCATGGCTTGGATCGATCGCAACCGTCGGATCATCTCCGATCGGATTGATCGCAACGATCCAATCGATCATCGTCGATCGGGATCATGGCTTGGATCGATCGCACCGTCGGATCATCGCCGATCGGATGGATCGCAACTGTCGGATCGATCATCCCTGATCGGGATCATGGCTTGGATCGATTGCAACCGTCGGATCGTCTCTGATCGAATTGATCGCAACGGTCTGATCGATCATCGCCAATCGGGATCATGACTTGGATCGATCGAACCATCGGATCATCGCCGATCGATGGATCGCAACCGTCGGATTGATCATCGCCGATCAGGATCATGGCCTGGATCGATCGCAACCGTTGGATCATCTCCGATCAGATCGATCGCAATCATCGATCCATCATCGCCGATCAGGATCATGGCTTGATCAGCTGGCTGGTGCCTAAGCGCACCTTGCTTCTGGCACCAGCCGTGCCATGGCACGGCCACAAAATGGCCAGAAGGGCCGTTTTGGCACGGCCCGTGGCCCATTTCTTGATCGGTCAGGGCCGTGCCGAATTTGAATTTTTTTTAGTCGGGTACGGCACGATAATTTTTCTAGCACGATGGGCATGGATCATGCTTGGCACGGCACGGCTTAGTGCCCATGCCTATACATGCTCCCACTTCCCACATCATTGTATCTCGTTGGATGACGTCAATTCTAATTTTTACTCGGGTCTACGTCTTCTAGAAATATTGGTTTTGAATTCTTTGAACCACTAAACTTGGTATCCTTCATTTCATTCCAATTTCTCATCTTCATCTCGTTTGGTGTTTAAAGTTAGCTTGAAGGTTGGACTTCACGCAGATAAACAGTGAATGGATAAGATCTGGTCCTCTATGAACATTTTTATGCATGTGGTCAATTGATACTGAGAAGATTTCATGGGCTCATTTCTCTTATATAATTTTTGTTTTTGTTCCCAGTCATCTGCTGGATCCCATTAGCCTATTAATGGACTAAAATCATTGAGCCTAAAAATTTGAGTAAAAATTAATTAGTAGTACTCAAACTAATTTATAAGCATTTAAACTTTTTCTTTTCATATGATGTGAAAGTATTTTGAAGTATTACAATATCTTTCCTTATAATACGACGTTCTCATAACACATCATAAGCTAGCCAGAATGTTTCTAAGTCGGATCGTTGGTATTGTGAGAATGACTCTACGCTATGGTGAGACTCTATCATCATCCCTGAATAATCTTTTTCTTTTATCCGTCAACTTTTGTATGCTTAGATTGATTGTAATACCATTTATAATGCTTTAAGTTCACATGCTAGTTTAATTAATTCGTTAATAGGCTAAAATTATGTGGCTCTAAAAATTGAGTGGAAATTAATTGATAGCAGATGGATTTAAGTTATAAACACTTAAACTTTCTTTTTCATTCGATGTAATTTTTTTTTGAAGGTATTATTATAAGTTAAGATTGGCTATATAAAACATTTTTTCTTTTTTTACTAAATTTTAAGTATTTTTTTTATAAAATACAAAGATTTTATGTATAATTCAACTTTCTATTTTTCTTTAAATATAACCATTTTAAGTTTATAGAACATTCGATCTTTTTGTGGCGGTCCTCCATGGAACATATGCTACGACCGGCCTCGAGGCTTTTTTCATTCCTTAAATAAGAAAACAGCTTCTGTCTCACATTGTAAGAGAGGCTTTTGGGCATGCTTGCATGGTATAATTTTACATCTAGAATTGCAATACATTCATAAATATCTTTTTTTTAAAAAAAATATTTATCGAAACAAATGTAAGAAATCATGACAAAATTGAAAAAAAAATGTCAGAAATGTTTCCCAAAGCTAAAAGGATGATTGAGAAGATCTCAATTTTAACTGATTTATAAACAACTTCGTTTTGGTTTATGGACATGTGAATATCATGTCTGTACAAAGATTTTAGTACTTATATAATGATGAAATCACTCTCAAGGAAAACAAAAGAACGGAATTTACCTCTATTTGATGATAATAATTATAGTAGAATAATTTTAATACTCAATATTTTACAATTTTAAAATTATTAATCTGCTCATATTAACATATGGTAAATGTAATTTCCCTACTTGTAGGTTCGAGCTAAGCGAGTATTGCAAAAAAAAAAAAAAAAAAAAAAAAAAAAAAAAAAAAAAAAAAAAAAAAAAAAGAAAGAAAAGAAAGAAAGAAGGCAAATGGACCACAATTAGCTACTCTATGAAATAGCAAGGAACATGAGAACGGTTCTAGAAGGCCAGTGATGACCCAAACAGGAGTTCCAAGCACACAAAGATCACAAGGATAACTGATTTCAAAAATTAATTAATCAAGCTAATGGCCAGAGCCGATTTACATCAGTCTGCATCTTTCTCATTCATTTGCAGCCAATCGTTATGTGCAGTTCTCATAAATGAGAGAGAGTTAAGGAGAGTTGACAACATGGCACAAAGTGGGGTCATGTCCCTTCCACTGTTTTCTTCTTGCCCAATCCTCTCTATCATACTGAAGAAAATGGGCTACCCTTGTAAAGCTCAGATGGTAAGCCCTGCACCTAAAAGAAAATTGGTTTTTGCACCACAAAATGGGCTACCCTTATAAAGCTCGGATGGGTAGCTATGCATCTAAAAGAAAACATCTCCTCACCAGCGACGATCTCCACCACCCCAACCTCTTTGGAACATCTCCTCACCAGAGAGACGGCATGAAGACGGACGTTTCCGACAACGGCGCCGGAGGGAGAGTGAGTCTTCCCCTGATGCTCGCCTTCCTGGGGCTTCTCCTGGCTTCTATGGCTCTGGCCTTCTGTACCTTGGACCCACCATCAAAAGGCCTCCTGACCGCCTTCCACTTGTCCTCTTTCTTCTCTTCCTCTCGGCATCGGGCTCATGCTGCTGGGCGTTTGGGTTTCCGACGACGGCGCCGGAGGGAGAGCGAGGCTTTCCCGGATGCTCGCCTTCCAGCTGGGGTTCTTCCTGGCTTGTGTGGTTCTGGCCTTCTGTACCTTGGACCACCATCAAAAGGCCTCCTGACCGCCTACCACTTTGCCCTCTCTCTTCTCTTCCTCTCCGGCATCGGGCTCATACTGCTGGGCGTTTGGGTCTCCGGCCACCCCACCAACCCGAGAAGATTACCAAGTGATTTTATCTCTTCAAACTATGCGAACGAAAGCCTTGGAAAGGACGAGGAGCCGAGGCATCGATTCTTAGCAAATATAATTAAGGCCATTGTTAGACTTAATTTGCTTAAACATAATTACCTCCAGCCATTATTATTTAATGGTGGTAAGGAATCCGATCTTCTGTGGACTGCACGGAGATCTTTCTTTCTTAACGATCTCGATTGATCTTCCCTCTTGATCTTCCCTCTTCCTCTCGATGGATCGGTCTTCTAATCAACGGCTCTCGCATTCAGATGGTGTATGCCTTCATGATTGCGCATTCAGATGGTGTATGCCTTCATGATTGCTCTTGATCAGGGACTCATTTCAATGCCTCCGCTTTTAGGTTTCTCTCTTGAGAACCTTAGGATCTCTCTCGAGAACCTTGTTCTGAAACTTTAGGATCTCTCTCGAGAGAATCGTATTCTGAAACTTTAGGATCTCTCTCGAGAGAATCGTGTTCTGAGAACTTAGGATGAGTCTCCTTTTATACCCATTTCCTTCACCGCTTGCCCCATCAAGCGAGCGTTTAGGAATTAAGGGAGGGGGGCTGTTATCACTTTAATAGGAGATACGTTTAGTCAATAAATTAGGACCATTATTAAGATAGGTTACTACATTCTCCCACTTGGTCCGTATATTTTATCAACACTGAACAAGAAACTAAATACATGAATCATAGCGATAGGTCCTCTATAATTGAGTATTATTTCTATGTATTACAATGCATTCAATTTCTTTATCACCATTCCAAATGTGACAACATAACATAATGAATAAACCATATGTTTATTCAGAGTCCAAAAGAAAAGTTTGTCATTTCTCAAAAGTCATATAACGTGTACACCTGAATGAGAAATAAACAAACGATTGAAATAAGAGTTTCTTTGTACAAATTGTTATCAATACAATTATATCATGGAACCAACTCCCATTCTTATCACATGATCCTTAAACTTCTTAATTGGCATGCCTTTAGTTAAAGGATCAGCTATCATCAATTCAGTGCTAACGTGTTCTATGACCACTTTGTTCTCTTTAACACGTTCTCTTATGGCTAAATACTTAATGTCGATATGTTTACTTCGACTACCACTCTTATGGTTTTTAGCCAAAAATACAGCAGCTGAATTGTCACAGTACAGTTTAATTGGCCTAGTAATGGAGTCAACAATTCTAAGCCCTGAGATGAAACTCTTCAACCATACACCTTGCGATGTAGCCTCAAAACAAGCAACGAACTCCGCTTCCATAGTAGAGGTAGCAGTCAAGGTCTGCTTTGCACTCCTCCATGATATGGCTCCACCAGCTAACATAAATATAAATCCTGATGTTGATTTCCGAGAATCAACGCAGCCAGCAAAGTCCGAATCTGAGTAGCCCTCTATCTCCAAATGATCAGTTTGTCTATACATGAGCATGTAGTCCTTGGTCCCTTGAAGATACCTCATGACCTTTTTAGCAGCTCTCCAGTGGTCTAAACCTGGATTACTCTGATATCTTCCCAACATTCCTACTGCAAATGCTATGTCAGGTCTTGTGCAAACCTGAGCATACATTAGGCTTCCAACAGCTGAAGCATATGGAATGTTGTGCATCTGTTCCCGTTCAAGTTCATTTTTAGGGCACTGGTTCAAAGCGAACTTGTCACCCTTCACTATAGGTGCAACACTTGGTGAACAATTTTTCATCCGAAATCTCTCCAAGACTTTATTGATATAAGTTTCTTGAGACAATCCCAAAATGCCTCGAGATCTTTTCTATGGATCTTAATGCCAATGACATAAGATGCCTCACTCATATCTTTCATATCAAAATTTTTAGAGAGAAATTGTTTCACCTCATGTAGCAACCCTTTATCATTGGTTGCAAGTAGAATGTCATCCACATATAGGACCAAGAAACAAATTTTGCTCCCACTAACCTTCTGGTATATACATTGATCCATGATGTTCTCTTCAAAACCAAAGGAAGAGATCACATCATGAAATTTTAAATACCACTGACGTGAGGCTTGTTTCAATCCATATATGGATTTCTTAAGTTTGCAAACCAAATGCTCACCATCACTAGAGGAAAATCCTTCAGGTTGTTTCATGTAAACCTCTTCCTCTAGATCTCCATTAAGGAATGCGGTCTTCACATCCATTTGATGTAACTCAAAATCAAAATGAGCTACCAATGCCATAATTATTCGGAGAGAGTCTTTCTTGGATACAGGAGAAAATGTCTCCGTGTAGTCGATTCCTTCCCTCTGAGTGAATCCTTTGGCAACGAGTCTTGCTTTATATCTCTCAATGTTGCCTTGTGAGTCTTTCTTTATTTTGAAGATCCATCTACATCCAATGGCTTTTACACCATCAGGCAACTCAACAAGATCCCAGACTCGATTAGATGCCATAGATTCCATCTCTTCTTCATGGCATTGAACCACAAGTTTGATTCCTTAGAACTCATGGCTTGTGAAAACGTTTCAGGATCATTTTCGGCTCCAATGTTATAGTCAGATTCATGTAGATACACAACATAATCACTAGGAATTGCTGATTTCTTTATTCTAGTTGATCTTCTTAATGTTGTGTCAATGACCTCTTGAGGAGTATCTTGCACAACTGATTGTTGATGAACAACACGATCTTCTAGATTACCATCAGCTTGTGAAATCTCAATGACTGGTTGTTGGGCACTTAATTGAGTTTGAGGAGTGCTATAAATAACAACCAATCCCTCACTTGAAGTGGAAGCTGGAATAACTGAATGATCTTTCTCAGAAGAAGCCAAATACTGAGATTGATCACTCCCACTGATCAAGTCATTCTCAAGAAATTTTGCATTTCTTGATTCCACAATCCTAGTGCTGTGAGATGGACAATAAAATCTATAACCCTTGGACTTCTCAGCATATCCAATAAAGTATCCACTGATAGTCCTTGGGTCTAGTTTCTTTTCTTGTGGATTATAGACTCTTACTTCAGATGGGCATCCCCAAACACGTATATGTTGCAGACTCGGTTTCCAACCTTTAAATAACTCAAATGGCGTTTTGGAAACAGCCTTGGTTGGAACCCGATTCAATATATACGCAGCAGTTTTAAGAGCTTCAGTCCACAAGGATTTAGGTAACTTAGAGCTGACAATCATGCTCCTTACCATGTCCAATAATGTCCGGTTTCTCCTTTCAGCTACACCGTTTTGGTCAGGAGACCCTGGCATGGTGTATTGTGCAACAATTCCATTTTCTTCAAGAAACCGAGCAAACGGACCAGGTGCTTGTCCATTCTCAGTGTATCTACCATAATATTCTCCACCTCTATCTGACCTCACGATTTTAATTTGCTTGCCGCATTGTTTCTCTACTTCTGCCTTAAATACCTTAAAGGCATCTAATGCTTCGTTCTTATTATGAAGTAGGTAGAGATACATATATCGTGAATAGTCATCAATAAATGAGATGAAGTATCTCTGACCATACGAATCCATATCTGGGCTACAGATATCCGTATGTATGATCTCCAGTATTTCCGAACTTCTCTTGGCATTTTTCTTGGACTTGTTGGTTTGCTTTCCCTTTATGCAGTCCACACAAGTGTCAAAATCAGTAAAATCAAGAGTATCAAGTACTCCATCTTTTACTAATCTTTTAATTCTCTCAATGGAGATATGACCTAATCTCCGATGCCACAAAATAGAGGAATTCTCATTTATAACACATCTTTTCATACCAGTTTGGGCGTGCATCACATTATAGGTGGTATTATTTTTCAATTGATTTGGAAAAGATTGTCTGACAATGTACCATTCCCAATAAGCTTAGATTTATAAAATAAATCAACAGAGCTTTTATTAAAATTAAAGGAATATCCTGCTGGTACAAGCCTTGACACTGAAATCAAATTTCTAGAGAAACTTGGAATATAAAATGTCTTTTCCAAATCCAAAACAAAACCAGAATGTAAAATAAGTCTGCACGTTCCAATTGCTTCCACATGTGAACCCATCTTGTTTCCTGAATAGATGCTTTGTTCACTTCCCAATGGTTTCCTTTGATTTAGAAAACCCTGCAAGGTATTTGAAACATGGATTGTAGAACCAGAATCAATCCACCATGTGTTATGACATATAACCAAATTGGATTCATGACATACGAATGAGGTTAGAGTACCTTTCTTGTCAAGCCAAGCTTTGAATTTGAGACAATCTTTCTTTATATGTCCTTTCTTCTTGCAAAAGAAGCACTTGGACTCCTTCTTGTCTTCTGTATGGATGGATACTTTACCCTTTCCTTTGCGTTTGGCTTTGGGAGCTTTAGTCTTTCTGTGAGTGACTAAATGTGCACTTTCTCCCATTTCTAAAATCAGCCTCCCTTCCTCTTGAACACACATGGTCAGAAGTTCATTAATTGACCATTTGTCCTTATGTGTATTGTAAGATATTTTGAAGGGACTATATTGCTGTGGGAGTGAGCTCAAAATAAAGTGCACCAAGAAAGATTCTGACATCTCAACCTCTAGGGATTTCAACTGAGCCGCAATGTCCCTCATCTTCATGATGTGCTCACGCACACCTCCAACCGTAGTGAGCTTCATTGATGATAACTTTGTCATTAGGGTGCTAGCCATTGCCTTATCTGAAGACTCAAATTGTGCATCAATAGCCTTCAGAAGTTCCTTGACATTTTTGCACTCAGGAATTGAACCACGTATACTAGCAGAAATTTTAGTACGTATGAACATCATACTGAGGCGATTGGACCGTTCCCATCGTTCATACGCAGCAATCTCAGCCTGAGTGCTAGTAGATGTAACTAAATGTGGTTCATCCTTCCTGATAGCATAGTCAATATCCATGCACCCTAATTGAAGAAGAATTCTCTCCTTCCATAATTTATAATTATCACCACTTAAATCGGGAATGTCACATTTCATATCAGAAATATTAACAGGCAAAATAGCTGCATAAAAAATAAAATCATGTTCATGTAATTGAATTTGAGGCATATAACTTGATGTCATGTTTTACCAATGTAAACATGCAATAACATGAATCAATAACATACAATAACTACCTGTGGGCTAAGTTATTATACTCAAATAGACTCATTAGCTTAATGATGTGACTAACAAATTATATTCCTTTCTTAATTCCTGTGGGTAATTAAGAAAATAATTTGTTATCGCATCCTAATTAATTATATTAGTGCAACAAAAATTCCTGTGGGATAAGATTCATTACATTAATATAATTAGTCACAATTAATGTCATCTAACCTTATGTGATCTTTGCAACTCAATATATAATTTTGATTAATCAAAGATGCTGTGGCTACTCCTCAATTAATCAACATCATATTGATCACATGACATTATATGCATATAGATTAACCAATTTAGCATGATTATTAGGTAGTGATCTTAATCAACGTAACATTTCCAAATCAAGATCCGAGTTAGTCAAATTGGCCAGGCCAGTGAAAGAGAAGTGGGGGTCCCCCCGTTGCTTTCCTTAGGTCAGTCAACGGAACCAATTAAGTAACCACAATCTCTTTACCTTTCTAGACACCAATGACCAATCAGACCTTGAAAGGATTTGCACTGTGATTTTTACACTACCACCAAATTCATGCATAGAATAAATCTAGTATGCAGAACAGAAGATAACATTTCAATATCTATTTAATGAATTTTAAAATTATCATCTTAAGAAAAAATTTTTGTTAATTAAAACACGTCCGGCCGTAGCTCATTATTCCCTTGGGCCAGTCTATGCAAAACACCGTAGGCATAGAGACTCAGGGCGTATTTTAATACAAAAATTTAAACTCAAGAAACAAATGATAAAAATAAATCATGTTACATGATTTAATAAAACATTAAACAGATAATAAATGCATTTAAAATCCAACCAATCCATATTTTAAATCCCGTGAGAGAACGGAAAGACCATAAGCGAGAAAAACGAAAACCGAAAGTTTTCTCTCCCTTTTTTAATATTTCACCGATGTGGTTATTGAAGCCACGTTTCCGCTGCATTTCTCTTCTTTAGTTTTTCTTTTCTTTAATGCTACGTTTCTTTTCTTTTTCTTTCTTTAATGCTATCTCTTTAATACCATAAAAAAGAAATCCGGGAACCTTTAATGCTAGAAAGAAATCTTTAATAGAAAAGAAAGAAGCCACGTTTTGTTTCCGCAAAATCGGAATCTGAAATAGGTTTAATGGTTTCTGTCAATTCCGTGAACAGAACTGATCGAAACCAACCTGAGATCCGAAAAACTAAAAACGGAAAACACGCGGCATTAATTGCTTGAAAAGAGAAACTTAATAGAAATCTTCGCAAAATAAGGCAGAGGTTTTAACCTCGCTCTGATACCAAATGTTAGACTTAATTTGCTTAAACATAATTACCTCCAGCCATTATTATTTAATGGTGGTAAGGAATCCGATCTTCCTGTGGACTGCACGGGATCTTCCTTTCTTAACGATCTCGATTGACGATGGATCGGTCTTCTAATCAACGAGGAATCGATTATTCGATCTTCATGATCTTGATCTCGATTGATCTTCCCTCTTGATCTTCCCTCTTCCTCTCGATGGATGGTCTTCTAATCAACGAGCTCTCGCATTTAGATGGTGTATGCCTTCATGCGCATTCAGATGGTGTATGCCTTCATGATTGCTCTTGATCAGGGACTCGATTCCAATGCCTCCGCTTTTAGGTTTCTCTCTTGAGACCTTAGGATCTCTCTTGAGAACCTAGGATCTCTCTCGAGAACCTTGTTCTGAAACTTTAGGATCTCTCTCGAGAGAATCGTATTCTGAAACTTAGGATCTCTCTCGAGAGAATCGTGTTCTGAGACCTTAGGATGGGTCTCTTTTATACCCATTTCCTTCACCGCTTGCCCCATCAAGCGAGCGTTTAGGAATTAAGGGAGGGGGGCTGTTATCACTTTAATAGGAGATACGTTTAGTCAATAAATTAGGACCATTATTAAGATAGTTACTACAGCCATGACTTACGGAGGAAAATTGGGTGCTTTTTAAATGTATTTAATTCACAGACTTGCTATGTATCTGATGTCGTGGTGCCTCCCTCGAAGCTTAATTTGGGGTATTTATTTAATGGAATTTTATGCTTTTTCCCCTGCCTTTCTTACGAAAGAACAATAGTCTATATCACTAGAATTTAAATGATAATCGAGATGAGGGCTTTCGAACAGTGGGGATTTGGGTCCCCTGGGAAGGGGCGAAATATATATGGAAACAAGTTTATTTCGAATGGTACATCAACATTTTTAAAGAACTCAATCCTCCTTGTTATTACTTTAATTTATTTATCTTCTATTCCGTTATTTTCCCCTTTTGGAGAAGAGAGAGAGTCATTTTTTTCGATGCTCGAGATGCCACAGTCGTGAAGACGCGAATTTACGGGATAAAATTACAAGACATCAGCTCGACGAGATTTATGTGAGATTTTGTTAACCAGGAAGCGTTTGAAAGGTCAAACGCTAGCACTGTTTTATATTGTGGCATCCTTCTGGAAGGCGATCTGATTTCCATCTGTTCCTTCATCTCCTTTTACTTTCATTTCATTTCTGAGGTGCAATGAGATGGGGATGGCAATCCATGCATGGTTGTTTTCATTTCATTTGGAGCAAATGGTTACAATTGACTGCAGTGGGGACCATGCACTTTGGATATAAATCACCTTCATACCAAAAACAATCTAAATCAAACGCTAGTCCAAGAGTCTAAAGGGGTGAAGGGAACTAAGAGCCAATCCTCTTTCTAGGATCTGTCATCACCCAAATGACGAGATAGAAAAAATCTTCCCCAACCTTCCTGCCAAGTTGGTCATCTAGACAAATGATCAGGATAAAGTTGGCCAACAGCTTAAGCATGTGAACGTATTGGTTTCTTGTCTTTTGGGTCCAATAAGTAGGACTTCAAATTGAGTACTCATCGGTTCCACTTGCTTAATTATGGTTCGCCTTGATCGATTCTAGACCTGCAAAGCAAAGGGGAAAGCAAAATGCTTTCGCCTTTATTAATTAGTTTTGTTTTCAAATATTATTTACCCTGAGAGAGTTATGTCTCTTTCCCCATTTTCTCCGTTAAAACGGACTTCCTTTGGAGACTAATGTGCAGGGTGCCAATGATCTTTATATTAACATTAATATGATTTAGTGTTTCAAATATTGGCAATAATACCAAACATCAGATGAGAGACTTTGCAGATAAGAACTTTGTTACTACTCAAGAATTTAAGACATAATGCCTCTCTCTTAAATAAATTTTGGGTGAACTTATGTCCTCCATTGTTCCATCAAAAAAAAAAAAAGCATCAAGACATAAATTTGTGCCACGAAAAGGCAACAAATGTGGCCCATTTTGAATGGTCGTGTGATGTTAGCACTTTATTGCGATTTACTTCTATTACCGATCAGTGGACAGTTTTCTCTATGAAAACACTGTAAACTATGATATCTTTAACAATCATCAGTATGCCAATTTATTTTCTCAATAACCTGAAATTCCTTTAGGATTGACTGCAATTATCAAATGCTATAGAAGCACAACAGAGATCATCATGAACCAAAACAGATGGCCTCACACAATGTGATCTAAACTAAGGTTATTTCATCTTCTAAGGAAGCACCAAAGTGGCTGAATGCTAGATTTGAGCTTCCTAATCAATACTGAAGAAAAAGGAAACGCACCACCTGCACAAGGCCAGTTCACAGGGCAGCAGCTTCTCTGCCAAACTAGCACCATGATGGTACCCTCAGTGGTACCGAGCAAATAGAGTTCACCGCACAAATCTGCATGCTCTCTGTAGCACGAGGTTGAAAACCTTAAAAGCAAAGCAACATCATAAAAAAAATAGATGCAAGTATTGGGGATAAGAGATCCAAGTACCCTGAGAGAGCATTGGTCAAGTTGACATTTTACAAAATAATTTATCGATTTTATGTAATATATAATTCAGAAATTCTACATGATATGGGAAGATAAAAAAAGATCGAGCTCAAGCTAAATTGTCAATAATTGGCAAATAAATTAACTACAATCATCTGCAACTTAGTAAACTCTTACACTGAAATCTTCATAACATAATTCATCAATTGTCAAAGATTTCAATAAACTGCACTTCATATAAATTCTGTAACTTATGCTAATGAGCCACTAGACCCAAGACTTAAGCTAAAAAAAAAGGGGTCGACAATGTAAAGCACAGACAAGTCGAGCGACTGAAATGGCAACCAGCCAAAATAACAATCGAGAACAAGTAAAGGGAAGAAATGACTTGAGTTAATAACTGAGTGGCATAAAAAAATTGGATAAGTTTTAAAAGTTTTGAATCTCATAGATCAAGCCTATCCTACTTGAAGAATTATCAGATTTTTTCTCATCTCATTTTTTTTAATGAAATTACTCCCTAATATATATAAAAGGGTGGCTGTTATACCGGTTCACAGAAAGAAAAAAAAAAAGAAAACAGACTTCCTTTGAATTAGAAATCCCACCAAAATAGGTAAGTAGAAAATCTACAAAATCTAATTAAGAAAAAAAAACAGAAAGCTAAAAAATCTATTCTAAAGAGAATAAATAACTTCATAACCAAACACATAAGGATCGGCTATTTTCAACACTCCCCCTCAAGCTGGGTTATATATATTATACAAACCAAGCTTGGAGTTCAATTCATCAAAACTGACTCTTGGTAGTGCTTTGGTAAGAATATCAGCAATCTGAAGTCTTGTTGGAACATAGCTTAGCTGAACAATTCTGCTGTTGACCTTCTCTGAGATGAAGTATCGATCAATCTCGATGTGTTTTATTCTGTCATGATGCATAGGATTTTTGGCTATGCTAATGGCTGCTTGATTATCACTGAACATCTTGATTGTATCCTTTGTCTCAACCTTAAGCTCCCTTAATAACCTTTGAAGCCACATTCCCTCACATATTCCTAGTGCAAGAGCACGATATTCTGATTCTGCCTACTTTGAGAGACAACAGCTTGCTTTTTGCTTCTTCAAGTGACGAGATTGCTCCAAACGTACGAACAGTAACCAATGGTTGATCTCCTATCAGTTACCTCTCCTGTCCAGCTAGCATCTGTGTATATCTTAACTTCACAGTTTTCAGATCTTTTGAAGAGCAAACCATGTCCAGGAGTCATCTTCAAATATCTCAAAATTCTGTTTATTGCTTCCAAATGATCCTCACTCGGATTATTCATGTTGGCTCACTACACTGACTGAGAATGCAATGTCAGGTCTTGTGTGATAGGTAGATTAACTTACCCTTAAGTCTCTGGTATCTTCCTTTGTCAACTGGATTACTTTCTTCACTTCTGTTCAGCTTTTTGTTGGGATCCATGGGTGTGTCAGCAGATTTACATCCAAGCAAACCTGTTTCGTTTAATAAGTCTAAGATGTATTTCTTTGGGAGATGATAATTCTTCCTTAGATCGAGCCACCTCCATTCCCAAAAGTATAAGAGTCCCAAGATCCTTGATCTCAAATTTTGTTGCAAGCATCTTTTTGAGTCTGATAATTTCCTCTGAATCATCACTGATATCGTCTAAATATATTATAAGGATAGCTATCTTACCACCAGAATTAGATTTAACAAACAGTGTATGATCAGCTTGACACTAATTGTATCCATTTGTAATTACAGCTTTAGCAAACCTATCAAAACAAGCACGAGGAAATTGCTTCAAACCGTATAAGGACTTCTTCAACTTGCAAACCAACCTGTTGTTCAAACTATTCTCCAAGCCCGGAGGTATAGTCATGTAGACTTCTTCATCAAGGTTTTCATTCAAGAAGGCATTTTTAACATCAAGTTGGTGTAAAGGCCAATCTTGATTCACTGCAAGAGAAAGTAGAACCCGAACAGTATTGAGCTTGGCAACAGTGCAAAGGTTTCATGGTAGTCAATTTCATATGACTATGTGAAGCCTTTGGCCATAAGTCTGGCTTTGAATCTCTCGACACTTCCATCTGCTTTGTATTTGACCGTGAATATCCACTTGTAGCCTATAGGATTTTTACCATGAGGTAACTCTGTAAGAATCCACGTGTCATTATTCTCTAGAGCCCGAATCTCTTCCTCAACTGCTTGTTTTTATGCTGAAACTTTTAGAGCCTCTTGGATAGAGTTAGGAACCTGCACACTATCAAGGTTGACATAAAAGCCCTGTAAGATGGTAGCAATTTCTCATAAGCTACATATCTTTCGATAAAATGACCAGTGCACCTTTGAACACCCTTCCTGTGTGCAATTGGTTGATTTGAGTCATCAACCAATGGTACAAGAGAATCATGAGATAGAAAATCCAAACCATTATGATTATCTGATGCAGTAGGACTTGGTTCCGGCTCTTGACAGTCCCGGGTCTGCATAGTGTCTATATGCTCGGTGGTTCTTCTCCTTCTGGTATAGAGACAAAATTCATGAGCATTAGTGTCAAGTCGAGGTGGAGTAGAGACAATTGGGACTGTTTCAGTGGCAAGGACAGTTGGAGTAGAGACAATTGGGGTTGTTTCAGTGATAGAGTTTGGTTTTTCAAGTGGAGTTGGTTGAGTGCCAGGATTTGGTTCATTGTTTGAGTATCTTTAGTTGAAGGAAAAACTGTTTGAGTATCTTCAATTGAAGGAAAACAGACCTGACTATCTTGGAGAAGATCCCAAATCTGATATTCCTTCGAGTTCTTTCCCTGAATTTTGGATTTGGGAAAGTAAGGTTGGTTCTCAAAGAATGTGACATCCATGGAGTTGTATACTTTCCTAGTAATTGGAGAGTAACACTTGTATCCTTTTTGGTTAGAGTAACCAAGGAAGATGCATTTGAGAGACTTGGGATCAAGTTTGGTGCGGCGTTATTGATGGATGTGAACAAAGGAGGAACAACAAAAAACCTTTAGTGGTAAGTTGAAAGAAAAGGAGCGGATATGTGGATAGGCTTCCATGAGAATATGGCGAGGAGTTTAGAATTTTAGGACTCGACTAGGCATCCTATTGATGAGATATGTGGCTGTGAGTATGGCTTCCCCCCAAAAGTGTTTAGGTACATGATTAAAGAACATAATGGCGCGGGCCACCTCAAGTAAATGTCTATTCTTTCTTTCAGCGATCCCATTTTGTTGCGAGTATCAACACAAGAGCTTATATGAATGACACCATGCTTGGAAAGATAAGGGCCAAGAATGGAATTAAAATACTCCTTAGCATTACCTGTTTTAAGAACTTGAATTTTGCTTTGGAATTGAGTGAAGATCATGGAATGAAAGGATTGAAATATAGTGGTTGTTTCGGATTTTTTTTTCATAAGGAATGTTCATGTTGTTCTTGTATGATCATCTATGAATAACACAAACCATCGGGCCCCATTTATATTTTTTACACGTGAGGGTCCCCAAATATCACTGTGAATCACAGAAAAAGGATGTGAAAGCTTATATTGCAGGTTAGAGTACACATGTCTAGTATGTTTTGCAAGCTGGCAAATTTTACATTGATAGAAATTAGACTTTTTATTGATGAACAAATGCGGAAATAACTTTTCAATGTACGTAAAATTTGGATGACCAAGGCGACAATGCCATAACATGACTTGTCTTTCAACTGAACCAAACACAAAATTGGAAACAAGATTAACAGAATTTGAACTAGACTCAGAAACATAACTTGACGGATGAACTTGCCTACTGAGGAGATTATTTTCTTTGAGCAAATATAGTCCACCACGCATTTCAGCACTGCTAATCACCTTCCCCAAATCCACTGCCTAAAAATCACAAAGATTGGAATAGAATTTAGTCACACATTTTAAGTCACTAGTAAGTTTGCTGATTGAGAGTAGATTGCAGTCTAATTTTGGAACATAAAGGACAAAGTAAAGGTAAAGATCCTTTGTCAATTTGACTGATCCGGTTCCTGCTACTGGTAATAATGAACCCATTAGCTATTCAGACTGTAGAGTGACTGGTATACGGGCTATAATTTTTTAAGATGTTGATGTCTCCCGTCATATGATCCGAGGCTCGGAGTCAACTATCCAGGGTTTTGATTTATTGCTTTGGACGATATGAGCAAAGGATGATGTACCTTGGTGTGCTAGAAGGCTAGTAGGTTACTCAGCAGAGGATTATGGTGCTTGTACGAGAATGAAAACGTTACTAAATATTTTTTGCAGCACCTCAATTTGCTCCTTGGTGAATGGACTGAATTCTGCATTGTTGTCGATTGTAACAACAGTATTTGCACGGTTCTTCCTCTCATATCTTTCACTAGATGGCTTCCAATCTACAGGTTTACCATGTATTTTCAGCATGTCTCCTTCACATGACCAATTTTCTTACAATGATCACACCATGGTCGTCCTTTCCTGGGCTTATTATTCTGAGAGGAATTATGAGTGTACAAGCTGACCCTTCAATAGACGGTGTGTTGTGGTTGTTTGTCATCATCAACTTTTCCTACTTTCCTCTCTTCGAACTTCTGCAAAGGCCTCCCAAATGGTAGGAAGGGGTTTAATTCTCATAATTCTCCCCCTGACTTCGTCTAGGTCTTTATTGAAACCAAGAAGAAATTTGATGGTCCTTTTCTGTTCAACAATTTTCTATACAAAGCAAAGTCATTCGAGCACTTCCAAGAATAAATCTCGTACAAGTCCAGTTGCATCCAACAGCGTGTAAGAGTATTGAAATATTGAGTAACACTCAATTCTCCTTGTCGTAGATCATATAGTCTCAATCTTAAATAACTCTGAGGAGTTTTCAGTACTAGAGTAGGTTTCACGAGCAACCTTCCATATCTCCTTGGCTGTCCTAAAGAGAAAAAATTTCTCCAACCTCCGTGGTCATGGAATTTATTAGCCATGACATAACCAAGTGATCATCAGTTTTCTAGGCCCGATATTTAGAATCTCTCGTTTCTGCCCCCGATATTTAGGATCTCTCATTTCTGGGGCAAAGGTTTCACTATGAGATGTCCATCCTTTCCTCTGCCGCAGATGTACATGAAGACGGACTGTGATCATTGAAGAAAATTATGGCCATGAAGTTTATGGTTTGTAACAAGATGAGAAGAGTTATCAGATATGATAGGAACTGACTCGGATCTAGAGGTGACTTCCAAGGAAGAAGATTGTGAGGCCATGCCGTATTTGGTCATGAGGGTGCGGCGAGGGATTGAATTGTTTGGGAGGAATTAGGGTGAGGAAAGATCTACAACCAACTTCTTCTTGAGATATTTCTCACGGGCTCCCAGTTCACGGTTGCTCCCAGGTCACGGTGGAAAAGGAGGGAGTCCACGTGAAGACATAAAGAAAATCCATGTGAAGACGTGAAGGAGGGATCCACCTTGGGAGAATGTGTGAAGGCGAGGCTTCTTCGTGATCCATCGTGGGAGAACGTGCGAAGGCAAGAGCCGTGGCTAGAGGCATGTGTCGCATAGGATCTCCAAGAACTGAGACGCCTACGTGAAGCTCACGTACGTGAAGAGGCATGGTGGGGGATTCATAGGAGTGTGAAGGAAATCCAGCAAAAAAAGAAACCAGGCTCTTATACCATGAAGAATTCTGAGATTTTTTCTCCTCACTTTTTTTTTTAATGAAATTACTCCCTAATATATATAAAAGATTGGTTGTCCACAAAAAAAAAGGAAACATACTTCCTTTGAATTAGAAATCCCACTAAAATAGGTAAGTAGGAAATCTATAAAATCTAATTAAGAAAAAAAAACAAAAGCTAAACAATCTATTCTAAAGAGAATAAATAACTTCCTAACCAAACACATAAGGATCGGCTATTTTCAACACTACTCTTTTCATGGAATGGGGTATACTACCATTCAGCCTTGTCCCAACACTTGGGATGGTGGATACTTCATGAATGTGCCAATAAAGATGCTAGGATGATAGTGGGATGGTCTAGTCTAAACATTTGGAATAATATCCCATCATGGCATCACAAGAAGCATCCCACTGGGATTTGAAACTATCTTAGAAACCCATGACCTTTGATATTATATTAAAAGCCAACCACTAGACCTCAAAAGCTTAAGCTACTAAGCAAAGGATCACAATATATATTAGGCCTTTATACTTTATATTCATTATATATTATCATTATATGTTTGTATAAGGGGGACCACTCGTGGGAACCTTCATGCCCTCTTTTTTTACCTTAAGCAAAAAAGTTAAAAAAACACAAATCACACCATTCTGCAGCCCCTGCCATATCATTGCATGAGCCTGTCATTCAAGGAAAGGAACACCTGTGATTTTTTTTAAAAAAGCCCATTTCTTGCGCATGCGCATGCATGCATGGGCTTTAAGGCAGACTCCAAAGCATGAAGCAACATGCTCTCTTTAAATTTTTTTTTTAAAAAAAAAAACACAGATCACCCTATCCTGCAGCCCAGGCCCCACTAGACTTCATGAACCTCTTGCCCAAGGGAGGAAAAACCCCATTAATTCTTCTTTTTCTTTTTTTTTTTCAAAGAAAAACATTTCCTGCACATTCACGAGCATTGCACATACTGGATCAGGACTCTTGTACAAATATAATATCATAACTTAGATATCTAGAATGTTCATTGGTATAATAGTACCTGGTCCAACTGACTACTCCACTTGTGAGGAGTAATTCCCATTGGATTTTGGAACTTTTCATTCAACTTTTTATTTGAATATTTTTTTTATTTACTTACATTGGCATCTCAGATCTGCTCATCCTCATAAAGAGGAAGAACCATTCCTCTATGCAGTTATGATTTTTAGTCAATATTGTTTCTTCTCAAAGGTAAGTGTCCTTTTTACTAGCATAAAATTTCCTCAAAAAAAGAAGAAGAAAAGAATAGATACCCTTATTGGTTGGTTTATTCATCTAGTTTCCAGATCATGATAAATAAATTCATTTAGAAAGATACTCAGTTAACATTATTTCATATGGTACCCAGAAATTCCCCTGTAAACTACAAGAAAACCAATAAGTTGATAATAGCATATAATAGATAACTAGATATAAGTGTATAGAACAAAAGCAACTTCTTCATTGCAGACGTCTCTTATGATGGTGTATACTGTAGCCTTTAAGAGTGAGTGTGTAGTAAAGACAACTCAAGTCTGTTTGAGCAGAAAGACTTTGCTTGTTTTCCTTTTCAATTTCTGGACAAACTACATACACATAGTTGACTGCTTTTAATTTATGGAAAGCATAACAAATTTAAAGCTAATAACCCAAAATGAAACAACTTCATGGTAAGCCAAATTGCAAGCTAACAGCTGATTTCCTTTCCCTGTAGAAGGTAATGTCCTCCAATGTGTATCCAGTTACTAGACGCATGATTTCAAATCCTAGCGAGACATCCCGTAGGACACCGGAACTAGTTAGCATCTCAAGTATCAAAACAGCACCATCTTGCCATCATCCCACTATTCCAATCAGCACGTCTTGAGACATCCCCATCTCAAGTGTCAAGATAAGCCGGAGACACACCACGTCTCATTCTATGAAAAAAATCGGGATGAGCTCATCTCCTGGGATTTAAAGCCTTGACTAGATAAGCCACGAGTGTTAATTTAATATGATTCCCAAAATTATCATTAACACCATTTTGAGAAAGCATCAAGGATATGCTGCAAGTGATACCTAGCACTTAAAAATCTTTCCTTCAAAGCAAATAACTACTGCTGTATAAATTCTTTCAAAGTCAATGTTTCACAGAACAAAAACGTGGGATAAATATTATAAAAGAACCACAACTAAAGAAAGCAAAATGTAGATCTAAAAATTCGCAACAATGACAACCACGATGACCATGCTCAAAAAAGTTAGAATGTTCTGTGTATTATTGTGGCATATCAGAGATGAAAGCTCATCAGAGACAATGTTACAACCTTCAGTACACTTTGATTCTATCCATATATAATACAATATTACCTCTGCCATATGTTACATTCATAAGATGAAGAAGAAAGCTTCTCAATCGTGAAGACCAAGTTCAAGCTCAAGCTCATTATCCTCTTCAAAAAGCTTCAGCAGTCGGGCATGTTGTTCTTCTCTCTTCCTTTTCTGCCACTTCTTAAACAAGAAAACAGACAATACCACAAGTGTGACCACCCCAAGCAACACAAACAGCACTTTAAGCCCGGTATTGCTACTCGAATTAGGATGGGCATCAGCTTTCACTCCATCAGGAGTTGATGAATTATCAGATAAACCTATTAAGAACAAAATATTCTACTCAGGCTGCAAAGAAAGAATGAAGAGTGTAAAGATAGGTAGCCTTTAAAACATAGGAGAAAAATCACAAACAGATAGACCAACTAACCCCACTGCCACTGAACTAGATGCAATTGAGTATAAACTTTATAGTTCAGGCAGTCTAGATATTTTACATCTTAGATATGCCCATAATCTCGGTAACATTCATCCCACTAAAGGTAAAAAATAACTTCTAGTGTGATAAAATAAGATGAACTAAGTATACTTAACTAATATGAATAAAGAACTTTGTTCCACCAAGTAAAGTTTAGCTTAAGCTCATAAGTTAGAGAAAATAAACAGATGCAAACTGCATATTTTAGACTCAATTTCTAGCTCTAATATTAAGGCATCACCATGATGTATAGTCAACATGAATTCTTGCTTGCAGGCCTCCATCATATCTTTTGTAGATTTATTCTAAATTCAGTAGCATATTTGTCAAACTTCTCCGCAAAAGACATTCTTTACAAATTATAGGCAGGAACTTGTGTCTGCTAGATGTAACTTGGAGGCATATGGATACAATTGTATTACAGTTAGTGATGCTGATAAATTGATGTATAGAATAACATTTTTGCAAAGCATAGCATGCATAAGCTAACCATAGAAGGAAAACTCATGTTGTTCTGAAACTGAGAAAACACTTCCAATGTTTTACTTATCTAATCCTAAATATGAATTATCTCAGCAAGCCACACTTCCCAGCTGACATGTATAAAATATTGAATTAGAGGAAGCTTCACCTATGCCAAATTTAACAACAAATACCCCAATTTATGTTGTCTGAAGCTGCCAACATGCTTCCTACCTAAAACAATCAGTCTTCGGATTTTCACCTACTTTCCATGACAACGTAGTCCAAGATGCATTACTAACTATTCTAAGTACCACATTTTCATCTAACACATGCTTCATGCACCATATTTTACAAGTATATTGATACTAGGCAAGGTTTGCTACACTTGGAAACCGGCACCATTTTGGTACCAAACCAAAACTGCGCGATATGAGGATTAGTGGTGCACTAATAAGATGGACCAAGAGGCTTCAACCTATGAACTGTCTTGAATTAGGCCAAACCAGGCGGTTCAACTCGATACACCGATTCAGAATAGTACAGGTAATTCGCCTTGGTACCGAATCGAAAGGCCGAATCATTCCGGTTCTGAGCTGGTTCGATCTGCCCCAAACCACCTAGTTCAAAATGGTTTGGTTAGCCCTGATGCCAGCACACACTACATTGCCACCAGTATTTATGATAAGATGATGACTATCAACACAAAAGGCAGATTCTAAAGATTTTAAAATGCCTGCATAAGATGTAAATAAAATTGACAAGAAACTTTGGCATAGAAAAACACTTAAGGGGTGGTTCCTAAATAGTGGAGGAATGATGATGCAGCATGAGAAAAAAAAGGAAAAATCGAGCAGCTGACTAGATCATGCAGCTGATGTAGCACATATATTTTCCAGCTCATGTCACTAATCTTTCCAATCCAACCATTTTAATAGTTACTACTGGTGATTTGCAGTTGGAAGTCCTGATCCAAACTTGGGATAAAATTAGTATAGGTATGGATGAGAGAAGCTCAAGTTGAATAGAGTAGATAGGATTTAGGATATCATGAATGCTTGGCATGGTGAATTAGTTTGTGCGTTTTGGACTTAGCTTTACAGCAGGATAAGTCATATTATCAAGGTTGAAGTAGTGGAGAATTTGATGTAGCATCAAGATTAACAAGCGAGTTGATCGATAGAAATTGAACCTACAAATCAAACATGCAAAACTAAAACAGTCTAGATCGAAGAACCCTTCATTGATGAAGAAAGTTCTACAACTCAACTCAACTCATCTAAGCCTTTTCCCAATTACATGAGGTCGGCTACATGAATCTGCTTCCTCTATTCTGCCCTATTCAGGACCAAGTCGACATTCAAATTACAAATAGTTATATCTTTTTTAATTATTTCTGTCCATGTTAGTTTAGGTCTACCTCTATCTCTATCCTTACCATGGATTGTTAAAATATCACTCTTTCTAACTGGAGCATATAAAGGTCTACGTTGTATATATCCAAACCACTGTAATCAATTTTCTCTCATTTTATCTTCAATTGGGGCTACTCCTATCATTTTTTTATATTTATTTTTAATTCTATCTTTTTTAAGTTTACCACATATCCATCTTAACATACGTATTTCTGTTACACTTAATTTATTCACATATTGTTTCAATATTGTCCAACACTCTGTTTCATAGAGCATAGATGGCCTAATAATGGTTTTATAGAATTTTTTTTCAATTTTAATGGGATGCATCGATTATAATACTTCCGAAGCACTCCTCCACTTAATCCATCCTGCTTTAACTCTATGATTCATATCTTCACCTATTTCACCTTCTTGCTGGATAATTGATCTCAAATACCTAAATTTTTACTCCTTGATATCTTTTGGCTTGCAATCTTCACTATTTCTTCGTTTGTATTTCTACTTCTACTAAAATTACATTTTATGTATTTTGTTTTAGTTCTACTAATATTAAAACCTTTAGATTCTAAAGCCTCTCTCCAAATCACTAGCTTAGCATTTACTCCAGATTTAGTTTCATCAAACAACACTATATCATCTACAAATAACATACACAATGGGATATCATTTTAAATATGTTTGGTTAATTCATTCATAACTAATAGAAAAAGATACGAACATAAGGCAGATCCTTGATGTAAACCTACGGTAATTAAAAACTCACTAGTTTCTTCTATTATTGTTTTAACAATAGTTATTGCTCTATCATACATATCTTTTATCAATTCTATGTACCTTTTGGTAACTCCTTTTTTCTCTAAAATTCATTATATTATTTCTCTAGGTACTCTATCATATGCTTTCTCTAAATCAATAAAGATCATACGAAGGTCTTTTTTTTCTTTTCTCTATATCTCTCCATCAATCTTCTTAATAACTAAATAGCTTTCATGATCGATCTTCCCGGCATAAATCCAAATTGATTATTTGACACCAAAGTTTCAGCTCTTATTCGATTTTCTATTATCTCTCCCATAATTTCATTATATGACTCATTAGCTTAATCCCTCTATAATTTGCACAGTTTTGAATATCTTCTTTATTTTTGTATAAGGTGATGAGGGGTAAAATCGTTATTGCATTATTGACCATCCACATCGACAATTGGGTCATGCCCAATCCAAACACCCTACCAGCCAGTCGGCATAACATCCAAGCGGCGAAGCTGAATCACCTTTGACAAAGTCGGATCGCCCCGACAACCCGAGCTATCCTATACCTCGGCCATCTGAGCTGAGCCATTCCTCGGTAACCCGAGCTATCCTCATACTTCGGCCATCTGAGCCGAGCCATTCCTCGGTAACCCGAGCTATCCTCATACTTCGGCCATCTGAGCCGAGCCATTCCTCGGTAACCCGAGCTATCTTCATACCTCGGCCATCCAAGCCGACCGTACCTCGGCCATTCGAGCCGATCCATTCTATACCTCGGAAAACCAGGTTATTCCTCATTCTGGCCGAACCACGGCATTCAAAATACCTCTGCAGAATCCGGTGCAGGAGAGTTCGAATTCACTATAACTGAATAAGATTCCAAGCGGCGAATCATGCCCAGAAGTGGCCTAGGACCCGCAAGAGTGGCCTAGGTCTATGTGATCACTGAATCTCAAGGCATCAACCAGCTCTCCCAGCCGTCGATCCTCTAACGACAAGATGTGGACCCTACCGCCTCGTAACAAACTTGATTCGAGTCCGTCTCGAATCCTAACAGTTTTCAGACCCTATCCAGGGCACGTCCAAGGAATCAGGTGATCGCCTATAAATACCACAGCCCTCCAACCTCTCAGGTATGCCAATTTTGTACGCAATTTTATGCATACTTTTACGCTATTCACTAGCTCTGATACTCCATTGAAGCTCCCCTGAGCTCAGAGCTCTCGAGAGAGAACACCCGCCAAAAGGGGAACTCCTCTGTGAGAGTCTTCTCCTCACATCTGCTTGCTGTGAATCTCCACTGACTTGGGCATCGAAGGGTCCTCCGCAGAGGGCAACCCCATAGCACCCTCTGCGTGCGGACTGTCTTGCAGGTTCCACCCCAAGACGACGAGATCGGCATTCGGATCAGGAGCCAGAAGCGCACCCGAGTCGGAGAATGGATTTCCGCGGCAAAAGATTGGTGCTAGAGGAAGGGTCTCAAGTCCCATAAACTTGTGATCCAGAAGACAAGACTTGAGAACCAGAGAAAAGCATCTCTAATGGCCAATCGGAAGAGAGCTACATCTGAAGCTCAAGACCAGGCCGCCTCTCAAAGGCCTGATCCGATTAGCGGTAGATACCTCCACTGCCACCGCCGGCTGAAACTCCTTCGCCACCGGCAACGATGGTAACATTGGACCAGTTTCGCCACTCTGGTTCAGCAGGTCCAAGCATTGACCCAGTTGGTCCAGGGGCTCCAGGCGACCCTGGCCCCGCCGTTCCCTCTCCTCAGCTTCACGAAGAGGCCGCTGCCCCTGCTCCGCCAGCAATTTCTTCATCCAATCCGCCGGAAGCAGCGGATTATCATCGCCAGCTCGCAAAGGCGAACCGGCGCTGCAGCGAGCTGGAGGGAAGAGCCCACTCAGATCAGGCGGGTTTGCTCCCTCTCTCCGTGGACTCGACACCGCTGCCGCCTTCCCATCGCCCGATCCCTCTACCACTCTAGATGGGGGGATCAGGCTGCAGATGCAGGAGATGCAGCAAGAATGGCGTCGGGAGTTGGACGCCGCCAGGCAAGCTCCTCCATCCCAGCCGAAAGCGGAGCAGGACATCCCCTTCTCCAAGAGGATCATGAGGGAAGTGATTCCCCTCATGTCAAGCTCCCTACCACGAGCCGTATCATGGATCCACCAATCCCGACGACCATCTCAGCAGCTTCAGATCCATCATGATGTTCCACGAGGCATCAGATGCGATCCTGTGCAGAGCCTTCCCCTCCACTTTAAGGGGATCTGCCCAAACCTGGTTCAACAGCTTAAAGCCAGGTTCCATTGATTCTTTTGACGAGCTGAGCTGTCTGCTCATCAGCCAGTTCGTCAGCAGCCATCGCCAGCGATGGAGATCTGATTCCCTCTTCGAGGTCAAGCAGAGAGAGAGGGAATCGCTGAAGAATTACCTCGGCCGCTTCAACACGGCCCTCTTAGAAGTCGACTATCTCAACCACGAGGTGGCCATGTCCGCCCTGGCCGGAGGAGTGTCCAAGGAGGGAGACTTCTACCTAGCTCTGGAGGTTAATTACCTGAAGAGCCTTTCGGACATGATGTCCCTGGCGGACAAGTACGCCAGGATGGAAGAATCGAGGAGGTCAGCTCGGGCCGAGCAGCTGAAGAAGAAAGGCAAAGGGCTCGGACAAGCAGCGGGCCCACCCGCGCTAGCCCACCTCGCCACCGCAGAGCTCCTCCGCCGCCGCCTCGAGACCGAACTCGGAGTCCGGCCTTAAGGTTCGACCGCTATACTCTCTTACCGTGCCAAGAGCACAGATCCTGATGGAGATTGAGCGACAAATTCCCGGCCTCCCCCTTTTCGAGGCAATGGAGCTCGAAGGGACCCGGCCAAGTACTGCCGCTTTCATCGGAACTACGGCACGATACTAAAGACTGCTGGCAGCTAAAGAATGAGATCGAGCGATTAATCCGGCGAGCAGACTGAACCGGTTTAAAGGGCCCCCCTGAGCCGAACGATGAGGAGAATCAACCCGAGCCTCGCCAACTTCCTCCGTCGAATCCCCGGTCCTCGGCAATGTCAATGTGATAACGGCGGCCGGATCCCCATCCTCTTGGCCGGGCGAGGAGGAAAGCTCGCTGAAGAGAGCTCGAGTCGATGAGCTCACCTTCTCTGATGAAGACCTTGGGGAGGTACAGTACCCCCACGATGATGCTCTGGTTATATCTTTAAATATGAACAATTATGATGTATACCGAATTTTGGTTGATAGTGGAAGCTCTGTTAACGTTCTGTATTTCGATGCCTTTGTGAGGTTAAAATTTCGGATAGAAAGCCTCCGACCGATGGAGTCCACCCTAGTGGGCTTCACAGGTGACTCCATAATCCCTGAAGGAGTCATCACTCTGTCAGTCCGAGCCGGCACCTGGCCCCGCGTGGCTACCGTATTCATGGATTTTCTCGTGACCAAGCTCAGATCTCCCTACAACGCCATCCTCGGTAGACCGGGGCAAATCTCTCTCAAAGCCATCATTTCGTTCCCCATCTCGCCATGAAATTTCCCACTGAATGGGGAGTGGGGTTGTTCGAGGAAGTCAGATCATAGCTCGGCATTGCTTTGTTGCCGACCTCCAATCCAGAAAGCCCGAGTGGATGGGCTGGATGCTCGAGAAGATCTCGCCGAGCAACGAGGAGAGCCGGCCGAAGAACTGAAGGTACAACTTGACGAGGCTAGGCCCGACCGAACTATAAAGGTCGGATCGCAGCTTAAAGGAAAGCTTCGGCAAGAATTAATTGAGTTCCTTCGGAGGAATGCCGACGTCTTCGCCTGGTCTGCATTGGATATGCCTGGAATCAGCCCAGACGTCCTGGTCCACCGCCTCAGCGTGGACGAAACATTCAGGCCCATTAAGCAGAAGAAAAGGAGCTTCGCCCCAGAGCGCCAAAAGGCCATCGAAGAAGAGGTGGATAAGCTCATCAAAGCCAAGTTTATCCGGAAGGTTAGTTACCCCGACTGGCTGGCGAACATGGTCATGGTGAAGAAGTCGAATGGCAAATGGAGGATCTGCATCGACTTCACTGACCTCAATAAGGCCTACCCAAAAGATAGCTTCCCTCTTCCACGATTGACCAAGCTCGTGGATTCAACTTCAGGCCATCAAATGCTAACTTTTATGGATGCCTATTCGGGCTACAACCAGATCCGAATGGCGCCCGAAGACGAGAGAAAACCGCCTTCATCACCGACCGAGGTATCTATTGCTACCGAGTTATGCCCTTTGGTTTGAAAAATGCAGGTGCCACCTACCAAAGGCTGGTCAACAAAGTCTTCAAGGAGCAAATCGGTCGGAGCATGGAGGTGTATGTTGATGATATGCTGGTAAAAAGCAAGGAGGCATCCCAGCACATCGAGGACCTTGCGGAGAGCTTTGCTACACTTCGAAAATATCAGATGAAGCCAATCCCACCAAATGCGCCTTCGGAGTTAACTCCAAAAAATTCCTCGGCTTCATGGTTTCACAGCGAGGCATCGAGGCAAACCCTAGAAAATCCAAGCCCTGCAACAAATGGCTCCGCCAGGGTCAGTCAAGGATGTGCAGCGCCTCACCGGAGGGTAGCAGCCCTTAACGCTTCATTGCTCGGTCGGCCGAGAAATGCCTTCCCTTCTTCAAAGTGCTTCGGTCGGCCAAAAACTTTCAGTGGACCCCAGATTGCCAGAAGTCCTTTGAAGATCTCAAGAAATACCTCGGCTCACCACCTCTCCTCAGTAGCCCGAAGCCAGGGGAAGTGCTGAATCTATACCTGGCGATCTCTGAAGACGCTGTTGCTCGGTGCTAATCAGAGAGGAGAACATAGTCCAAAGACCTATCTTTATGTCAGCAAACTACTCAAAGACGCTGAAACGAGGTACACTCGAGTCGAGAAGATGGTCCTAGCTCTAGTAACATCGGTCCGAAAGTTGCGGCCATACTTCCAAGCGCATACTGTCATCGTCCTGACCGACCAACCCCTCAAGGCAATTATCCATCATCCAGAAGCATCGGGGAGAATGACCAAATGGGCTGTCGAGCTGAGCGAGCACGACATTCAATATCAGCCTCGTCCACCATTAAAGCCCAAGTTCTTGCGGACTTCCTCCTCGAATGCACATACCCGAAGATGGCTCTGTTTCGGATACCCCGGACAACCAAAGCCCAGTGCCCTATGGTTGCTTCACGCCGATGGATCCTCCAGCGCGGCGGCTCTGGCGCCGGCCTGGTCCTCACCAGTCCGGAAGGCGCAACCTTTGAATATGGCATTCGCTTCTCCTTTCCGGCTCAAATAATGAAGCAGAGTATGAAGCCTGCTCTCCGGACTCCGAATCGCCCGTGAGCTTAAAGTCAAGAAACTGATTGCCTACACCGACTCCCAATTGGTGGCTGGCCAGGTGCAGGGAGAATTCGAGGCTCGAGAGCCGAGTATGATTCGGTATCTCCAAAAGGTGTGCGATCTATCCTCCTATTTCGATGAATTTAAAATTGTCCAGATCCCAAGGACTGAAAACACGCGCGCCGACCTACTGTCCCGCCTGGCAACTACGGAGTCAATGGATCTCGAGCGAAAATTTCATCTGGAGGTCCTGAGAAGCCCAGCGTCGCCGATGTTGACCAGATGATGCAGGTTGACACCGAACCATCCTGGATGGACCCCCTGCACCAGTACCTCAAAGAAGGGTTGCTGCCCACTGATAGAAAGGAAGCAAGGAAGTTGAAATTGCAATCATCTCATTATGTTCTGATTGATGACCGGCTACAAGCGGTCCTTCTCAATGCCTGCTCAAATGCCTCCGACCTACGGAGCCGACTATGCTCTTCGAGAGGTCCATGAAGGCATCTGCGGCAATCACCTTGGTGGTAGGGCCCTATGCCACAAAGTGCTGCGTCAAGGGTATTATTGGCCAACGATGCAGAAAGATGCTGATGACCTTGTCCGAGCTTGTGATGCGTGCCAACGACACTCAAATATTCAGAGGCTCCCCTCTGCTCACCTGACTTCCATCTCATCCCCCTGGCCCTTCGCCAAGTGGGGAATGGATATACTTGGCCCTTTCCCCCTCGCAACGGGGCAAAGGAAGTTCTTGTTTGTTGCAATTGATTATTTACTAAGTGGGTTGAAGCCGAAGCAGTCGCCCAGATAATCGAAGCTCGGGCTAAAGACTTCATGTGGAGGTCCATCATCTGCCGCTTCGGTCTTCCCCACACCATCATCCTGACAACGGGAAGCAATTTGATAATCCGAAGTTTCGGAGTTCTGCGAGGATCATGGCATTCTCCATCGCCTGACATCGGTCGGACATCCTCAAGCTAACGGAGAGGCCGAGGTAACAAACCAAACTCTCTTGCAGGGAATTAAAGCTCGGCTCAACCAAGCGCGAGGCAGATGGGCGGAGGAGCTCCACCATGTGCTGTGGGCGTACCGAACCACTGAAAGGGCTCCCACAGGCCAGACTCCATTTAAGATGGCTTTCGGCACAGAAGCTGTTATCCCTGTGGAGGTCGGGCTCCCCTCCCCTCGCACCGAAGGCTACTCGAAAGAATCCAATGATGAACAACTCCGAACCAATCTTGACTTGATAGAAGAAGTCAGGGAGAAAGCCCGAATCCGGATGGCGCCTACCAACAAAGAGTTGCCCGCTACCATTCAACCAGAGTCAAAGGGAAGTTTTTCTTCCAGGTGATCTGGTACTTCGGAAGGCATCCGTCTCAAAGCCACTGGAGCAAGGAAAGCTGTCCCCTAATTGGGAGGGTCCTTATCAAATTATGGAGGTAATCAGACCCGGCACCTATAAGCTCCAAGATCTAAATGGAAAATCTATTCTCGGACGTGAACTCGGATAATCTCGCGATCAAGTACCTCGCATCTATCATCAGTGAAGAGTTTATAAATCCTCGGCCGGGCCGAGCGATCTTCGGACCTTGGCCGCGCCAAGTAAAATATATCCCAGCTGGGCTAGGAGGACTCCGTACCTTGGCAGCGCCAAGTAAAATATAATCTTTATAAATCTCGGCTGGGCCGAGCGATCTCCGGACCTTGGCCGCGCCAAGTAAAATATATCCCAGCTGGGCTAGGACTCCGTACCTTGGCAGCGCCAAGTAAAATATAATTTTTATAAATCCTCCGCTAGGCCGAGCGATCTCCGGACCTTGGCCACGCCAAGTAAATATATCCCAGCCGGGCTGGGAGGACTCCGTACCTTGGCAGCGCCAAGTAAAATATAATCTTTATAAATCCTCGGCGGGAGCGATCTCCGGACCTTGGCCGCGCCAAGTAAAATATATCCCAGCTGGGCTGGGAGGACTCCGTACCTTGGCAGCGCCAAGTAAAATATAATCTTTATAAATCCTCGACGGGCCAAGCGATCTCCGGACCTTGGCCGCACCAAGTAAAATATATCCCAGCTGGGCTGGGAGGACTCCGTACCTTGGCAGCGCCAAGTAAAATATAATCTTTATAAATCCTCGGCTGATCTGACTTGGCCGCGCCAAGTAAAATATATCCCAGTTGGGCTGACTTCGTACTTGGCAGCGCCAAGTAAAATATAATCTTTATAAATCCTTGGCCCGAGTGATCTTCGTACCTTGGCGCCAAGTAAAATATAATCTTGAAGCCTCGGTCAAACCGAGTGATATACTTCTGAAACCTCGGCCAAGCCGAGTGATATATTCTTGAAGCCTCGGCCAAACCGAGTGATATATTTCTGAAGCCTCGGCCGAGCCGAGTCCGTACCTTGGCAGCGCCAAGTAAATATATTCTTGAAGCCTCGGCCAAGCCGAGTGATATATTTCTGAAGCCTCGGCCAATCCGAGTAATATATTTCTGGAAGCCTCGGCCTAACGAGTAATTTCTCAAACACTCTGACGTGACTAAGACGTCCTATTATGCTTCGGCAGAGGTAGTAACCTTTCTCTGCTTACCAGCAAGATTATGCAAGTTATTTCTTTTCAAAGAAATACGTACTTCATCCCTTAAATAGGACCATGTTTACTGCATAAGTTCACAGGCCGCCCAGGCCTTTCTCTGACCTAAACAAGATAAACACTTCCTCCATAGGGGACTAAATGACATGTTGGCAAAAATAAAGTAGCAAAAGCACTACTGGACTTATAGATTATGCTACGGACTGAAAAGCATAAAATGAGGTAGCCAACTCTCGACACAATCACATCGAAAAAGAAACAGATGTCAAAAGAAGAAAGAGTAGAAACTTTCTTTATTAATGAAAAAATTACAACCTCTTGAGAGGCATTACAAGTGCATCATAGCACGGAGAATACAAATAAGATAAAAGCTCGGCTGAGCACTTGGTCGATAACGATGTCTTTACATCCGACCCCAGAAATCAGAGAAACCAGACAAGCTCTGTTGAGCCACTGGTTAATGCCAAAGAACAAAGTAGGCCATCCACGGATCCCTCGGATGAACACGTTGAGGGATCATAACAGGTCAAGGACCCGTGGATGCTTATGCCAATGAAGCATCCCCCAAGTGGGATGCTGGACTGCTAGCCACTGCACAACAACATAGGCAGGGAACTAGCAGACCCACACATCCCTCCTCCCTCTTCACATGGAAAAAGATTCCTCAGGCGGATGAATTGAGGAATTCAAGCTGAGGGAGGAGGCGAAATTCATATTAGCCACGGGGGATACGTATGCTTTGCATTTCCTGCGATCCCCATGGCAAGTGGCAAAGGACACACAGGAAGCGCATACGTGCGCTCCCCATATGACCTCTGCGGGTCCCATGCGCTCTCCATATGATCTCCGAAATTCCTCCCTTGAGGACTGCCTGCTCTTCAGCAGCTTCTCCATCACCCCAGCTATCTGGGGATAAACCACTTCAAAAGGAGCTCGATCTCCCCTCCTCAATGAAACAAACGCCATGAAAACCCTTGCAAGTCACAGAAAGGGAAGGCCTTGGGAGATAGCCCAACACGGTCAGCTCCCCCCGCTTTATAGGCAAACAGGTCGGGAGCAGCCATTAAAGCAGAAAGCCCTGGGATTCAAAATGCCCTGGCCACGCTGCCACATGGCGGTTCAGGATAAAAGGGCACTTTCCAAAGCGCCGAATGCATTTCCCAGGCCATGACGCAAGACAAAAGATTTTCCTCTGACCTCGAATCAAGAGCCTTAAATGCAGGAAATCGTCCGCAGGTCCTTGAGATACGGGCAGGCCTGGGAAATCACCTTGTGAAAATGACATCGTCCAATGGCAATCGAATGCTTATCGCGTACGCTAAAAAGACCCGCATTGGAAAGGCCAACGGGATAAATGCCTTACGCAAAAAACAAAGCGTCCTTCGGCGAATTACAAATCCGTCTCATCCTTGGGCAGAAAATGAGACAATTTCTTATAGACCGGACTATCCACCAAATCTTGGCCCCAGTCGAGGTATTCGCAGTTTTTGGTCATATCGCGCCGAACCATTTTATGCCTCGGCCAAATGAGCCAATTTCTTATTTCGGATAGATCGAACTATCTGCTAGCCTTGGCCTCGACCGGGACGTTTCCAAGGTTCTAGCCAAACTATTCTATGCTTCGGCGCACTGAACCATCTGCTTAGCCTCGGCCTCGATCGAGACATTTCCTTAAGTTCAAACTGAGCTAGCTTACGTCAGCAAAGCAAATCGGTTTAGCTTCGAATAAATAAGACATTCGATTCGAAAAGAATAAACCGACCTAAGAACACGAGTGGATTATGATTCGTTCGCCGTCAGAAAAAACTTGTGACAAAAAGATCGTCCAAAAAAGACAAACAAGTGGAGACAACAGATCTATTCATTAAAAAAGTTTCAGCCAGATTACAAATCTAAGAGGCAAAAATACATAAGCAACCCTTAAGAATCAGGGTTGGGTTGGTCCCAGGAGCCTCCTCGGTAACGTCCAGGAGGACTTGACTTGCTTCACCCACTTCAAATGTTGTTGGTTCCTCGGCAGCGAGCTGAGGGTTCATCAGGAGCGCAGCCTCGTTAGGGCCCAGGATGGCGTCAAGATCGACGTCCGAGATATCCTCATACTCGGCTTCTTCGGCTCCCGGGGTGCAAGCATCAAATAGCTCGGCCTCCAGAAAAGATAAATCCAACTCGGGATATACCCGAGAGATTTTCGCCCGAGTTTCCTCCTCGGTGAATCGGAATGCATCAGCACAAGCCTCCCTCCACTCCTCAAAAATTGCACAGAGCCTTTGTACTCCATAGCCGAGGTAATCCGCTTATTAGCTTCGGATAACTGGTTCCTGAGTTCAAGATTCATCTGGCGACTCGCGGCCAATTCCGCCCTTAGAGCTTTAAACTGCTCCTGCGCCTCGAGCTCGACCTTGGCCATCTGCAAAACATTGGAACGCTTGAGCCCACGCACAAAAGAAAAGTACCGAAAGCAAATAAGTGGGAGACACTATACCTCTTCCTCCCCCGAGCCATTTTATTACTCAGCTCTTCAACCCTTTCCAGGGCCTTCAATTTGGCCGTCGTATTTTGATGAAGACCCTCCTTGAGGTCATTAATTTGGGACTGCTTGTCCCCAACTTCTCGCCGAGACTGATCAAGATCATTGGTGAGCCTAGCAATCTGCTCATGTTGCCACTTTAAGCCGATTCTCCATATCAGCTTATTCAGATCGGCAAGCTGATCCGCTGCCGCCGGCACCGTTCCTCCTCGAGCCTCCTGCTCCAATTACTTTTATCCTCGGAGTGACTAGCCCTCAGCTGGTTCCACCTTTTGTCGAAATACTGCTGCATGGTCTTAACTCGTCGTCATGCTTTGCCTTAATTTGGGATAACTCCAGGCAAGCCTTGTCCGATTGTTTGGAAACCCTGAAGCTCTTTGACTTGGGCTTCGAGCCGAGAGGCCCTTTCGGCTGCAAGTCGGTGAGACTCGCTCACCCTCTCGAAATCCCCTAGCGGATGCCAAGGCCCTAGAAAGCCGACTGGTTGAATCCACCCTCGCCCGAAGGTCGGCCGCTTCCTTTCTGGCCTGAGCGCAAGCCCTAGTGGCCAAATTTAAGCGCCAATTCAGCACCCTTGTGACCAAGGCATTCTGCAAGAAAAACACAAGTAAGAAACCACGGCCCGGCCGACTTATCAAGGATTACAACCTTGGTACAATAACTTACCCGGGAGATGTAGTTTGAAGCCATCGTCATGAGAGTAGTGTTATTGATTTCGGGGAGAAGAAAAACATCCTTCGGCGCCCCAAGCCGACCGAAAGCCGCCTCAATGATATCCTCGCGACAGGCTCGTCCGTCGAGGAACTCCCCCCCGCGCAAAACAGACCTCATCAAGGCGGTGAGCATATCATCCACCTTCGGGCTGTGGACAAGAGAGCTCATAGCCGAAGGACTGGCTTGAGGAACTCTGGCCCGAGGAACCATCCGCTCGGCTTCCTTTGTCAGAACTCTAACCTGCAAGGCCTCGAATGCTTCGGCCTCGACTGAGGGAATCTCAGCTCGACATCCCCTTCATTCAGTAGTAACTCTTCTTCTTCTTCTTCATCTCCTACTGATGCTTCGCCTCCGACAGACTCCACCCGAACTTTAACCTCTTCCACGACATCCCCGAGGACCGCGGAAGAGGAATCCTCAGCGGGAGACACCACGACCTCCACCAGCCTTTCAACAGGCAACTCCACTTGAGCTTCAGTAGCCGCCACTGCCTCTCCTGACCCCTCACCTGAGCAGGGGTCTCTTCCATACGCGGTGGACTCCTCACCGCTGTGAAAAACCTCTAGCTGACCGAACATCTCCTCGGCACTGGACTACGGCAGGAGCGATTTCCTCTGCTACCTCCGGCAGGGAGGGGACCCTGGGATCCCTGCGGATCTAGCTGGAGCCCCTATGACGCTTGCCCAGCTCCTTCATTTGGCCCACAAACGCCAACCTCTCGGCTGAAAACACACTAAATGGTTCAATCGAACAGAAATACCCAAACACACCGGCCATCGTAACCAAAGAGGAAAGGTACACTTACCTTGAGGGTCGATAGAGCTAAGCCTGATGGCGAAGAGGGCATCCTCCACCAACAGAGTGCTAGCTGATACCTCCGGACCGTTGCGAAGGGTCATCATATCTCTCTTCTCCTGCTCGCTCAACTTCGGGCGCGCCTCTGGATCCTTCACATAACTCGCCCATCCCCTCGAAAATCTGAATCGATATTCCCTTCGACAATAAAAAATTGGGGCTTCCACTCCTTTATCGAAGATGGGTTGTCGGTAATCATCTTGAACGACTTCCGGGGCCAATATACGGCCACTCGAAGCCCCTCCCAGAAACCAGATTATGGCAACTTGGAACATGGGGAGGGTCGGTCACCCCAACGCGGCTGCACAACGAGATGAACCCGATGAGATTGCGCCAGCTATTCGGTGCTACCATTGTTGGACATATATTGTAAAACCTCATCACCTCTGTACCAACGAGTGAAGAGGAAATCGGAGACCTGCTCTAAGGCTCTCCTTGTAGAAGAAAACTCCATGACTTAACTCAGTCGAAACTCTATGTTCAGCCCTCGGCACCCGTAAGACTACGTCCCCATGAACCCTGTAAAGCCGATGGATTCTATCCAGATCCTCGAGGTGACCTCTGAGGCAATGTCGTTTGGGCCCTTCATATTGATGGAATAAGGAACAGAACACGAACAAACGAACAGAGCTTAGAGAAAGAAGAAAATCTCTATGATAGGGACAAAGGGCGTGTTGCAGAAGGAGCATCGCCCCAGCCCTCTTTAAATAAGCGCTTCAGAGAGAAAGCCCTAGATGCCAAAACCCCGGATACGGGCGCCAAAAATAAAGGAGTCCCGCCACGTGGAACTTCCGCTATCGCGGCTTGTTGGAAACGAGACGTTTCCTCCTCGAGCGACGAAAAATGATGACGAAACAGTGGCCCGTCATTTACGAGATTATCATTGCCCGCCTTTTTGAATCCCCCAAATGAGATTGCTCGGAATTCTACTCCCTATATCCGAACTTACACTTTGGACTAGGGAGTGGGGGGCATGTGATGAGGGGTAAAATCATCATTGCATTATTGACCGCCCACATCGATAATTGGGTCATGCCCAATCCAAACACCCTACCAGCCATCGGCATGACATCCAAGCGGCGAAGCCGAATCACCTTTGACAAAGTCGGGTCGCCCGACAACCCGAGCTATCCTCATACCTCGCCATCTAAGCTGAGTCATTCCTCGGTAACCCAAGCTATCCTCATACCTTCGCCATCTGAGCCGAACCATTCCTCGGTAACCCGAGCTATCCTCATACTTCGGCTATCTAAGCCGAGCCATTCCTCGGTAACCCAAGCTATCTTCATACCTTGGCCATCCGAGCCGACCGTACCTCGGCCATTCGAGCCGACCCATTCTATGCCTCGGAAAACCAGGTTATTCCTCATTCTGGCCGAACCACGGCATTCAAAATACCTCTGCGGAATTCAGCGCAGGAGAGTTCAAATTCACTATAACTGAATAAGATTTCAGCGGCGAATCATGCCCAGAAGTGGCCTAGGACCCGTAAGAGTGGCCTAGGTCTATGTGATCACTGAATCTCAAGGCATCAACCAGCTCTCCAGCCGTCGATCCTCTAACTGACAAGATGTGGACCCTACCGGCCTCATAACAAACTTGATTCGAGTCCATCTCGAATCCTAACAGTTTTCAGACCCCATCCAGGGCACGTCCAAGGAATCAGGTGATCGCCTATAAATACCACAGCCCTCCAACCTCTCAGGTATGCCAATTTTGTACGCAATTCTTACGCATACTTTTACGCTATTCACTAGCTCTGATACTCCATTGAAGCTCCCTCTGAGCTCAGAGCTCTCGAAAGAGAACACCCGCCAAAAGGGGAACTCCTCTGTGAGAGTCTTCTCCTCACATCTGCTTGCTGTGAATCTCTACTGACTTGGGCGTCGAAGGATCCTCCGCAGAGGGCAACCCCCACAGCACCCTCTGCGTGCGACTGTCTTGCAGGTTCCACCCCGAGGCAACGAGATCGGCGTCCGGATCAGGAGCCAGAAGCGCACCCGAGTCGGAGAACGGATTTCCACGGCAACAATGGGTATTTATATTTTTTTTCCAATCATCTGGCATTCTTTTAGTTGCTACAATCCTATTAAATAAATTGGTTAACCACATGACTCCAATTTTTTCTAAGCCTTCCAAACATCAATAGGGATCACATCTGATCCTAATGCCTTTGCATTTTTCATTTTACTCAAAGCCTTTTTAACCTCAAGCATGCTAAATTTACGAAAAAATTTATGTTCATTTATTACTCATAGGTTATCACATCCTTCTACCCTTAAATTTACTAAATTATTTTTATTTAATAATTTTTTAAATAACTTTTTCATCGTTCTTTTATCCTTCTTCTTTTACTAAGACTTTTTCATCTTCATCCTTAATACATTTAATATAGTCAAAATCTTTTATTTTCTTTTCTCTTAATTTTGTTAGTTCATATATAGTCTTTTCACCTTCTTTTGTATTTAGTATATTATATAAATCATCATAGGCTTTAAGTTTAGCATTACTTACCACTTTTTTAGCTTCTTTCTTTGCATTCCTATACTTTTTAAGACTTTTTTCATCCGTAGCCTCTTGCCAAATTTTATAATTTATCCTTTAAGATTGATGGCAATTTGAACTTCCTCGTTCTACCACCAAGTTTTCTTTCCTACTAGTCCTACTCCTTTTTAATTCTCCTAGAACTTCTTTTGCTATATTTTTTATGTATTTAGTTGCTTTTTTTCATATTAAATTGGAATCACTATTTATATTCATAGTCATTTCTCTTACTAACTTTGCTTTAAATAATTCTAGTTTTTCTCCTTTCAAATTCTACCATTTAATTTTTGGATTAATAGTTTTATGTTTTACTCTATATTTCATTTTTATCCATATGTCTGCTACCATTATCCTATGTTGTGAAGTTAAACTTTCTTCTGAAATAACTAGTTAAGAAAAAGTCTATTTGACTTTTATTAGATCCACTTTTAAATATTATTAAATATTCATCTTCTTTTTGAAACAAGTGTTTACTATTATTAAATCATACGACACTACAAAATCTAATAAGCTCACGCCGGCTTCATTCCTATCTTCAAATCCATATCCTCCATGTATCGTTTCATATCCATCCCTATATTTACCTACATGTCCATTAAAATCTTCTTTCAAATATATCTTTTCTTCTTGTGGTATTTGTTGCATTATGTCATCTATGTCTTCCCAAAATTGTATCTTAGTTTGTTGGTCTAATCCTACTTATGGTACATATACACTAGTTATGTTAATTATATTATTCTCAATTATAAGTTTTAGTGATATAATCTGATTTTTCCTAGTTACATTAACAACATATTCCTTAAAATTCTTGTTTACAATTATTCCTATTTCATTTCTATTTTTATGTTTTTCAGTGTAATATAATTTATATCCTGTATTCTTTATTTCTCTAAATCTTTCACTTACTCATTTAGTCTCTTGTAAGCATATTATATTTACTTTTCTCCTAATCATAGTGTCCACTATCTCCATAGCTTTACTTGTTAGTATTCATATATTTCGAGTTGCTACTCTAAGTCGACTATCATGGACTAACTTCTTTATCCACACTCGTTCATAGTATAGGAACCCTTGCTCACTTATCACCGCACTCGGACACCGATGCGATTTTTAATAAAATAAATTTTACTAATATCTCAAAAGCTATTTTTTATAATGAATTAAGAGAATATTATAGACCATTATCCTAACCCTAATTCAGGCATTAAATCCAGTACAAATCATAAAAGTATGACTTGTTAATAAGAAAATATAAAAAATCATACTAAGAATATGACTCAATAATAGAGAAATATGCTCAAATGATTCAGATGTAAATATAAAAACCTAACAAAATTTTAATATTGTCTCTAATGAAAAGTTTAAAGAAAAATATTCAATTATCAAGTCTCCGCCTGTGAATCCCTTAGCTCCCGTGAATGGCATAATCCAACTGATTACAGTATCTATTAGCTATATCCTATGTTGCATCAAACTTGCATATCATAAGCTTGATGCACCATATGGATAAATTACATAATAATAAAGCTTGTAATGGATTAAGAAATCTATTAAAGTAATAAGGACATGGGAGTAGTTGTATAGCTATGATTTTGGCTTTTGAATCAAACTATGTTAGGTTCAAACTAAGTTAGCTCTTTTTTTGTTGATCCATATTAGACATGGATGACATGTAGGTACAATTGAGTCAAAAAAATACAGAATCCATAACCAACTCAATGTTCAAATTTGGCTCCAAATTTTGACATTGACCCAAACCACAAGTCTTCCAATATAGGTCAAGTCTAACATGTCATTCTAGGACAAGCGATGGGTTAATCCGGCACATTTGTAGATATACTATAACAATATCCAACTTTAAACTATCCTAAATCTAGATTATAACTGCCAACACTTGCCATCATAGTTCTCAACAATTACAAAAGAGCATCTAGAAAGCATCTAATCAAATCTCTTTCTTATGTTTCACTTTCCATAAAAATATCTCGATCAAGGTTTCAAATCCCATAAGATGAGGATATTCTAAATTTTTTTGTAGAATAAGATGTCCGACTATCTCACCCTCTCTTGCTGGCCATCTCAAAAGAGGATCTCGATGCATGTGTCTCTCTTTCTTTCAATTTATTTATTTATTTATTTTCTTTTCTTATATTTTTTATTTTATTTTTCTTCTTTCTTTTTTTCTTCCTTCCTTTTTTTTTTTTTCTTTTTCTTCTTCCTTCCTTCTTTTTCTTCCTCTTTCTCGTTTCCTTTCCTTCTCTCTTTCCTCTTTCTTCTTCTTTCCATATACGGTTGGGTTTTGGATGGCATGGATAGGATAGTCTTTTGCCTCATTGGACTTAAAACCTTGATCTCTACAAGCATAAAATGAAGATATTTTCACGTTCACGGTAGATAGTGGTAATCCAAGCTGTCAAAGTATTTCAAGCTACAAGGAGCTGATGCTTTTCTACTTATCATCCAAAATTCTCGCTTGAGGACTAAGGCTGCTGTCACTTCTGTTACTTTAATCGTTAACAATTCTATTGCTCCAATTATAAAATTTCAAACTAAACATTCGCAAATTAAATGCTCAAAATAACATTTATATTCAAAAAAGAATTGCAAAAGATGAAATTAAGGACTCAAATTCAAGAAATTGAAATCTAAAGACAGATACCAAAATCCTACCATGACTGAATTAAACACCGATTTTCCACCAATTCCAAGAAAATTAATCGAAGGAAAACAAGTTAAAATTAAATCCATAAAAATCAACATCCTCCAAACAAATCTTCAGTCAGATTCTGGAGATCAAAAACTAATGAAAAATCTAATAAGTTTCAAGAAATTTATCGAACGATACTCGACATAGAAATCGGGAGGAACGAAGAGACTAAAAGGGGAAAAGAATATTTCTCATCGACTCTTGATAAAAATTAAAAATCGGTGCTAGGAGAGACGGACCTGCGATAAGCTGCAGAAATATCGACGTGAGGAGAACGAGTCGCCGCGCGGATCGCCCGCCTCCGTCTCCGATCATCGCGCTCTATCCCACCCTCCGCCGTGCGGTGCGTTCTCGTGAATAAAATAGTATAAAAGTATTTTATTTTAGGGTTGCTACATCAACTCTTGAATTTAGATCGATGCGCTCTTTTGGACCTGCGAGACGGATGTATCTGGTGAAAAGGTAACGTGGTTTTGCCCTACCGATGTGTCCAATTCGAAAAACAAAGGCGGTTGGTTTAGCAGTCGGAATCGAATCGGAATCATTTCTCCGACCATTTGCATCGTACAGGAATTCAAAATATTTTTAATTTTAAATTTAAAAGATATTTTATTTTAATTTTTAAATTTAAAAATTTATAAAATTAATTCTGAATTTCACTTTTTATTTTTATTTTATTTTTATTATTGAATCAGTTATCTAAGGCCATTTGTTGGGAGATAGAATCATAAATTTTCATTTCTATCACTACCCCTGTAACTATAAGTGTAGTTTGTGTGAAGGATGTGAATGAGATTAGTCCCATATTGAATAACTAAAGAATTGGATACTTATTTATATATTGGTGGACTCTTTTTCTTGTTGAAATTATGGATGAGTTGGGCCTAAATAACTTGGGCCTATAATATATATTTAAAGTCAAAGATGGGCACTTGGCATGAAAGTCAAGCCCAAACCGAATTTGGTTTTGCAGAGTACTGAATTTTACTTCATAACATGAACCTCGTTGGAAGGATAAAATGATGTTCTTCCTTACTGCTTTGAAGGTTGGATATGTGTTAGATCCGAACTTGCCACAAATTCCTAGTCCCTTGCTGCCCACATTCTCAACACCGTCTATATGACTTGTTCACTTCGGTTCAGTCTCCTAGAGAAATCTGGAATGCTTTGGAATTCAAATACAACACCAAAAAATAAAGAGCAGATAAGTTTCTTGCACTACAATTTTTTGAATTCAATATGGTTGATCATATTTCGGTTTTGGATCAAGTGCATGAATTACAAATTCTAGTATCCAAATTGAAAGATTTGAAAGTTGATGTTGGTGAACCATTACAAGTAGGGGCTATAATTGCCAAACTTCCTCCATCTTGGAATGATTATAGGAAGAAGTTGTTGCATTCTTCTGAAAGTTTCACTTTGGAACAATTGCAAAAACATCTCAGAATTGAAGAAGAAACAAGAATTCGAGATGGTAAAGGCTTGGAGTAGAATCTGATTCCAAAGTGAATTTTGTTGATGTCAACAAGGCTGGGAATAAATTCGGGAACAAATCTAGAAATAAGAGAAGAATCCTGAATCAAGTTCAAGCAATGATTCCAAGAAGAATAAGACTTGTTTCTATTGCAAGAGAAAGGGCACTTCAAAAAGGAGTGCAGATTTTGGAAGAAAATGAAGAATGATCATATTGGTTCTAGTGGCAAAGTTAATGTGGCTGAAGCACAAGAGAAAGAGTTACAAAATCTTGTTGCTATGGTTTCCGAAATGAAAATTTCAATGGTAACCGAAGTGCATATGGCTTCTGTCTTCAACACCAATGATTGGTGGTTGATTCGGGTGCAACTATTCATATATGCAATGATAAGAATCAATTCAAGAATTATGAAGTTGCTGCTCAAGGACATGAAGTGTTGATGGAAATAATAATGCTGTCAAAGTTCATGACAAAGGAACCATCGAAATCCATTTTACTTTGGGAAAGAAGTTAACTTTAATTAATGTTCTTCATGTACCAGAAATTAGGAAGAATTTAATTTCTGCAAATTTTCTTTGTAGAGGAGGATTCAAGACTGTTTTAGAATCCGACAAACTTATCCTCTCAAAGAATGGGGTCTTTGTTGGGAAGGGATATGCTTGTGATGGAATGTTCAAACTTTCTGTTTATATGGTTGGTTCATCAATTAATTTATGGCATTCACGCTTAGCACATGTAAATTTTAGATCACTTAAGTTTATGGCTAAAAATGGTTACATAACATACGAAAATGATAACCATGATAAGTGTGAAATTTGCATTCAAGCTAAGATGACTAAATTACCATTTCCTAAGTCCGAAAGAAATTCTGAAATTTTACAAATTATTCATTCGGACATATGTGAATTAAATGAAATTTGACTAGAGGAGGAAATAGATATTTCGCCACATTCATTGATGATTACTCTAGGTATACCTATGTCTATCTTATGAAGCATAAAGATGAAGTGTTCGACAAGTTTAAATTGTATAAATCAATTATTAAAAATTAAAAGGAAAAGAAAATAAAAATACTTAGAAGTGATAGAGGTGGAGAATATTTCCTGCTGTATTTACTTCTTTTTGTGAAGAACATGGAATAATACATCAAAGAACTTCTCCTTATACTCCACAACAGAATGGATTGGCTAAGAGAAAGAATAGAACCCTTGTGGATATGGTGAATTCAATGTTGCTAAGTTCTAAGCTTCCCATGAACCTTTGGGGTGAAGCATTACTTAGTACTTGCCATGTGCATAATAGAATACCCTCAAAGATTACAAAGACTTCCCCTTACGAATTATGGAATGGTAGAAAACCAAATTTAAGTTATATTCGGGTTTGGGGTTATCTAGCTTTTTATAGAGTTCCAGATCCTAAAGAACAAAGTTAGGGCCACGAGCTAAAAGTATATTTGTAGGATATGCTGAAAATTCCAAAGCCTATAGGTTGTTAGACTTGGAGTCTAATGTAATTGTGGAATCTAGAGATGTTCAATTTCTTGAAAAATAAAACTCGTGATGATTCCACGAATAAGTCAACATCTAAATCATTATTAGGTGGTGTGGATGAAACCAATATTCCTGATGGTTCTAGTTCTCCTTTACTTGTTGATAACAAAAATACTAAAATTCAAGAACAAGTGGAAATAAGGAGAAGCCAAAGAACTAGAAAAGAAAAAGTATTGGATCATGATTTCATTTCCTCTCAAGCTATTATTTTTCTTGTGGAAGGTGATAGAAATAATAATGTACTTAATAAGATTCATATCTTATTAAATGTAGAGGAGGATATAACTCCTAAGACGTATAATGAAGCTTTGGCTTCAAGAGATTCATCTTTCTGGAAAGAAGCTATAAATGATGAAATGGATTCTTTATTATCAAATGGTACATGGGTTTTGGTTGATCCACCTCCTAATTATAAACCTATTGGATGTAAATGGGTATTTAAAATAAAAGATGGTAAACTCTTCAAAGCAAGGTTGGTGGCTAAAGGTTTTGGCAAAAAGAGGGCTTTGACTATTTTGATACTTATGCTCCTGTTGCTCGGATTACTTCTATAAGATTGTTGTTTGCATTAGCATCCATTTATAACTTATGTATTCATCAAATGGATGTTAATACAGCTTTCTTGAATGATGATCTAGATGAAGAGTGTATATGGAACAACCTGAGGGTTTTGTTCTACCAGGAAATGAGCATAAAGTATGTAAGCTAACAAAATCATTATATGGTTTAAAACAAGCTCCAAAGAAATGGCATGAAAAGTTTGATTCGGTGATTTTAGAATATGGTTTCAAGCATAATGGTGCTGATAGATGCATTTATTCTAAATTCACAGAAAACTTTGGTGTAATTATATGTCTTTATGTTGATGACATGCTTATAATAGGTACTAACATGGATGGAGTAAATGATACTAAGGCTTATCTTTCCACAAAATTTCTAATGAAAGACTTAGCTGAGGTAGACAAGATCTTAGGTGTCAAAGTTAAGAGACATAGTGGGGGTTTTGCACTTTGTCAATCTCATTATGTTGAGAAAATATTAACCAAGTTTAATCATTTATATATTAAGGAGGCAAACACTCCTTATGATGTTTCTATTCATTTGACTGAAAATTCTGGTAGAGCTGTTGCTCAAGTCGAGTATGCTAGTGCTATAGGAAGTCTAATGTATGCTATGCATTGCACTAGACCTGATATAGCTTTTGCAGTTTGTAAGCTTTCGAGATTCACTAAAAATCCAGGAGTAATGCATTGGAAAGCGATCGCAAGAGTTCTTGGATATCTTAAAAGGACCAAAGACTTGGGATTGTTTTATAATAGCTTTCCAGCTGTGTTAGAAGGTTATTCCGATGCTAGTTGGATAACAAGTACCCATGACAAAATATCGATTTCTGGATGGATATTTACATTAGGAGGCGGTGCTGTCTCCTGGGCTTCCAAGAAGCAAACATGCATAACGCATTCGACCATGGAGTCAGAGTTTATTGCCTTAGCAGCAGCAGGCAAGGAAGCTGAATGGCTGAGAAATTTGTTACTAGATATAGAGTTGTGGCCACAACCGATGCCATCTATTTTCTTGCATTGCGATAGTCAAGCTACTATGTCAAGAGCGCTCAGTAAGATATATAATGGGAAGTCAAGGCATATAAGTCTAAGGCATGAATATGTGAGACAATTAATCACTGATGGTATAATAACTATTACCTATGTGAGGTCTTGTAAAAATCTAGCATATCCGTTTACTAAAGCTCTCGCAAGAGACTTAGTAAGGAGTACTGCTGCTAAATGGGTTTACAATCCTTCAACTAAACTTATCCTTAGTGGGAACCCAACTTCTATATTAGCATTAACACTAAGTTAGAAGTTTAATGGGTAATAACAAGTTAATGATAAGGGTTTGAGTGCTAGGTCTTGCTAGTTAGCAAGTTAGTACCATGATTATAAGAGGGTGAGTGTAATACAAACACTCTTAATGAAATTATTTCACCTATATGAGCATGAGGAGTGGTGCCGCTTCTAGCAAAGTAAATAAAACTTTGTAAATGTTCATGAAATCAGGATGTAGCACATGGCCTTAATAGTGCTGATTATTATGAGAACTACTTTAAAAGTCATATGTAGTGATGTGTGTGTGGCAATTCCGATTTAGCGAAAAGAATCACAGTTTAAGCTTGGGCCACTTGTGATTTTGCTAATGTCTTGAATTACTTATACTAACTAAAGGTTTAAAACGAAAGTTACCTTTAAGTATGCATTTAGCTATGTATATGACTATTCCGAGTTCACACAAACTAAGTGGGGGGTTGTAAGTGTAGTTTGTGTGAAGGATGTGAATGGGATTAGTCCCACATTGAATAACTAGAGAATTAGATACTTATTTATATATATTGGTGGACTCTTTCTCTTATTGAAATGGGTATTAAAGGAAGGATGAGTTGGGCCTAAATAAATTGGGCCTATAATATATATTTAAAGTCAAAGATGGGCATTTGGGCACTTGGGGCATCTTGGGCATGAAAGTCAAGCCCAAACCGAATTTGGTTTTGCAGTTAATTTCTGCGGTCCCTTTTTTGAAATAATTTTCAGTTACGCCCAAAAGATGTATCTCTTGAATACAACATTCATTCCAATCATTTTTAATATGACTTTTTATTCTCTATAAAAAAAAGGATGTTCTCAACAGAAGATTATTGCTTGCAAACAATAATCTTGGATTTGTTGTATCCTGAAGTGTTTTTGCGGATTCCCATTTGCAACTATTAGTGGGGGCAAATAAACACTAAAAGGAAAGTGTTCATTCACGCCTCAAAATCCAGATTTTTCATACAGTTTTATTCTAACAATAACTGTACCTTTGTGGCTACTGTGCTCGAAAGGTTTAAGCAGTGGAGCAACCTCTGTACTGGAAAGAGTAGTGTAAGTCATGAGTTACCGAGACACAAGCTGAGCGTCAACCTCCAGCAGCATTTCATTTGCAACCTACTTTACTTTCATTTGATAATGAATGTGTGGGCCCCTCCTTTATTCTCGAAAAGAAAAGGGTATAATGTTGTTATTTATGAATGAGATATTGTCCCATTTTATTTACTTGAGTACTATTTTTTCAAAAAATAATTAAATGAATCAACGTATATAAAATGTATATTTGATTATCATAATGTTAGTCCAATAATAAGTGATTTAATAAAGTTAATTACACATTAAGAATTAATTTTATGTAGATACCGATAATATGACTCTAATTTTATGATGGATTGAATAGAAACATGATTACATAAAGTCGGTTATGGTTCGAATTGGATACGATTTATAAGAAAAGAAGTCCATTCATAAAAGAGTATCTTTTCAGTAAAGAGATCTTTATTTGTCAGAAAGGTTCCTACGGAAGGATACCTTCCTCTATTTAAGCATTTCTGATAACTTTCATCATCATCAGAGAAAAATCCCCTACAATTGTATTAACAAACTGAAAGCATAATTTTCAACCAAATCAACGTACAACACTGCTGCATCAATTCCGTTCCAGTATTCTTCATTTTCAATAATGACAGAACAAGGTACGTACTTTCTCAATTATATATTGTGTTTCAATATTACTGAAATAAGGATTATGGGGTAATAGATTCATATTCGGTTTTCTTGAATTCTATCAATTTTAAATTGAGCCAATGTTTTCCTATAGTATTTGAGAAAATTTTTTTTATTCATCTTTTGGAGATTATTAGAACTAAACATCTGTCAATGTTCTATGTCTACCATTAGCTAGATCATATGCTGTATGTTTAGAAAGAAAAGCGAAAAGAGGAGAACGAATCCAGATCAGTTCTTTCCTTGCACTGCTTTGTGACAGTCTTGCTTATTGTATTGAATTTGTAGGGCAATTGTCTTTTAGTTGCTTAAGATTTGTAAAACTAGGACATCAGATTGAGATCAAGAAAACTGTATCAAAAACTTGTATTTTTCCGAAGTTATCATGGCATAGCTTGCTCTCTTCTAGTCTGGATTTTCTGTAAGATCATTTTTGGATCCTTTCATTGTTGCAGCTCTTCTGTTTTATCCATTCTTGGGAAAATGATGATGAGGGTCACCTCTTGTTGCAATGCTTAGGCAAGACAACTGTTCTATATCTTTTTGTGAGCTGTCAAGTCTTGCATTTCTCTCAGTAATCTTAAAACTACTCAATTAAAGATGTAAAATTTTTCTAGATGAATGCATTTTATTTGTCAGCCCCCCAGCAGTTCTGATGTCATTCAATGATATAATTGAAGATAGCCTTTGAATGTGCAATGCATATGGACCATAACAGAGCAAGGTTGCTAAGATGATTGTGAAAATATGAGAAGTTGAGAATTCAGAAAGGAAGAAAAGGAGATACACCCCAAATTTAGCTTGAAAATATATGGAGTCCATCAAGCAACACTAAATTTAGTCCATCTAATCAAAAATTGTTTCCTTAATCTTTTAGGTAGTATTTGATAGCCCAAAAGCTATCCCTGGATAAATGTATAATATAGCATTTATCCAGAGGATAGCTGAGGGAATAAGTACCTTTTTAAAATTACAAATCTGCCATCAAGGGATAACTTTAGTTGTTCGTGGGTTCCTTAGGTAGTGTTTGAAATAGGGGATAAGAGGGGATATCCTCTGGATATCCCCTCTTATTCCCAAAAGCCATAACTATGAGGGATAGCAGGGAATAAAGTTAACTAAAGGGATAATCCATGGTTAACCATGGTTAACCATGGGATATCCCCTTAATTTATTCCCTAGAGAATGCAGGAATAGCTGGTTATCCCTCCAAATAAGAGTAAAAAAAGGTTATCCCATGGATTTACCTTTTGCATTTGATATGATCAATGGGATAGCCAAGGAATATCCCTAGGGATAGCCAGGGGATAAATTCTATCCCGTACACTTATCCATGGATAACATTTTTTCTATCAAACACTACCTTAGGTAGTGTTTGAAATAGGGGATAAGAGGGGATATCCAGGGAATATCCCCTCTTATTCCCAAAAGCCATAACTATAAGGGATAGCACAGAATAAAGTTAACCAAAGGGATAATCCATGATTAACCATGGGATATCCCCTCAATTTATTCCCTAGAAATGTAGGAATAGCTGGTTATCCCTCCAAATAAGAGTAAAAAAGGTTATCCTATGAATTTACATTTTTGCATTTGATATGATCAATGGGATAGCCAAGGGATATCCCTAGGGATAGCCAGGGGATAAACTCTATCCCGTACACTTATCCATGGATAATATTTTTCCTATCAAACACTACCTTAGGGAATAAGTTAACATGGGTTATCCCCTCTGATTAAACTTTTTCAGATCTATCCCTCTAGCTATAGCATTTGGGAATAAGGGGGATATCCTTCCTTATCCCCCATATCAAACACTGCATTATGTAGTTGAATTATGATTATCCTGAAGTTAATCGGTTGAATATTCACAAGGATTAACAGATGACGTGGAATTATGCCTTGTTTCGAACTATTGTCTGAAAACTAAAGTTGGCACGCAGAAAAATTCATCTTACGGCTTCTCCATTTCTTAGGCTTTAATTACATATACAAACTAAAAAAAGTAGGCATTTGAAATCTAATCATGTTTGACATGAACCTATGCCACAGTGTTGTAATCACGAACCTTAAAATATAACTACCTTTGCAATGCATAATTTATGTGTCAATGAGTGTCTTGTTTGGATCTTCAAGGTTCTGTTTGCGTTTCCGTAGAAGATTAGTGTTGGATTTGAGCATCAAAACTAGCATGACCTTTTTGCTATTCAGACGATACTTGGTGAACTCAGTGCACATGAAACTGTCCTTGCGATGAATTCTATGACTTGAAATGATCAACCTCTCCACTAACACGTGAACTTATTCTAGAACCTGATCCAATTTCTCTCCTGGGAAATTAATCTCAGGAGCAACCAGAAAACTCCCATAAGTCTATAATCATCTCATATTTTTACATTTTTCTGAACAAACTTGATGTTAGTTTGCAGCCTACCAAACATAGTGCAGCATCCTTGAGTAGTCTAGATCAGCTTCCATACTTTCTCATGGGTTCTTGTGAGGTTGTTTCGGTTTTAAATTGGAAGGATCTGACTAGCATCCAACTACTTTTAACTAATCCCCCTTCTGGGCATGCTCTTTGTTCCTTCTGGGCATGCTCTTTGGTGGTGCACAAAGCCCCCATCATTATGAAAGAAATGACATTGTCATGCCGACTTATGAGGGTGCATGAATTGAGAATGGTTACCCTTCATTTGCATTAAAAAAAGATGGAAGCATGGGCTACAAAAGGATACGATCCACCTGACATCATGCTTTTCTTGCTTCTTTCTGAAGATGTTCTTCTCCTATGGATAAACTAAAAATCTTTGTTAAATAGTCGATATGCTGCGCGTAATTCCTTCGCCTCTTTCTTCAAACAAATTGTCTTGCTATCTTCTGCTCCATGGAGATCTCTGTTTCCATAACAGATCATGATGTTAGAAAAGGAGGAATAGAAAGCCTGGTTTCTCCAAGAAATCCATCACCTATAAAGACTCTCTATCTTTCAAACATAGACCAGACAGTGGCTTTTCCTGTTGAGACAGTATTCTTCTATGAAGTCCCACCAGGTGGTGGAACCCCAACATTTGATCTGACTGAGAGAGTGAGGAGATCAGTATCTGAGGTTCTTTTGATCCCTTACTATTTTATGGCTGGGAGGCTCAATTTCAATCCCCAAACAAAGAGGCTGGAGCTGGTCTGCAACAATGCTGGGGTCTTGTTTGTTGGTGCAACATCAAGGCTTAGATTGAATGAGCTTGGGAATCTGTCCCTACCAAACCCTTCATTTCGGCATCTTGTTCTTGGAACAGAGGGTTTCAAGAGTCTTGCTGAGACTCCCATTTTCACAATTCAGGTTAAGTCATTACATCTTAATATAAAATTAGCCTTGCTAAGTATGATTTTTCTTTGGTTCTGATTTTGTGTGTGTGTGATCGCACAGGTCACGAGATTCGAATGTGGAGGATTTTCGATTGGTTTTGTTACAAACCACAGCATACTTGATGGGAAAGCAGCAGCTGAGATGTTTGAGAATCTTGCATCAATCTGCAGGGGAGAAGCCATAAAGACTCATGTGCTTAATATTGATAGGTCATGCATCAGAGCAAGAGACCCTCCTCAGATAAAGTTCCAGCATGCAGAATATACCAAGCTAGCAGAAGCCACACCCCTCGCATCGGCATCATCCTTTACTTCACCAATCCAACCCTCCCCATCCACTCCTCTCCCAAGGATCTTACCAGACCATGACTTCAGAATGTTTTCTTTCAGCCCTGACATGATCAAACGTCTCAAGGACAAGACTGTGACAAAGTGCTCTAGCTTTGAGGCCATTGTGGCTCACATATGGAGGGCAAGAACGAAGGCTGTCTTCGATAACCCAGATGGGATTTCCTCTGTTCTGTTTGCAGTGGACATAAGGACCAGGATGTCACCACCTTTGCCAGAAGGGTTCAGCGGCAATGCTGTGATCACAGCCGCAGCTAGTGCTAAGGTGACAGACTTGGGTGAGAAGCCTTTCTCTTTCTGTGTGGAGATGGTGAAGGAGGCCATAGGGAGGGTCACAGATGAGTATGTCAGGTCTGTAATAGACTGGCTGGAGGTTTACAAAGGAGTGCCTTCCACTCTTAATGGAAGCTTCTTTATTTCTGCCTGGTGGAAACTTCCCTTCCACGAGTTGAACTTTGGGCATGGGAAGCCTTTGTATGGTGGACCTGTGGTTGGTGGGATGGATGAATTTGTCCTGCTGCTCTCCAGTGGTAGTGGCATGGGAACAAGAGGTGTGAATGTGTGGATAGCTCTCGAGAAAGATAAAATGGAGAGATTCTTGCGTCATGTGTTTGAGATGTGAATAGGGTCCCTACTTTGGTATACCTGAAACAAGAGGAACTTTTGTATGTGTACATCTGCAAGATATGGCAACCTCTCTTATATCCTTACTTTTGAACATGAGACCATGGGAGACGCTGATTTACGACGGAGAGAGTGAAAGAAAGAAGGAATGGAAAGCCACCAAACACGGTTTCTTTGTCATTTCAGTCTCAATCTAAAAAAATGTGACTGTTAGTAACTTAAATATTAAGTTGCTTTTAATAGCCAATAATCTATTCAGATTATCGGTAACTTAAATAAAATTTATCAGCTAATTATATTTGATATATATTTTAAATCGTAATCTATCTTATAGTAATAATCTGAATTATCTCTCATAAGGTAATTTAGATTATCTCAGGAATAGAGATACAATGGCTCAGAGATAGCCCGGAATGGCCTCTATCGGTCCCGTTCTCATTGAAAAAAACCTTTCCGTTATGGCGTTATAATTAACGGGCAGTGATGGAATACCCGATCGGACAAACTTAGACTGTTTATATAAAAAAATAAATTTATTTTATTAAACTTATAATTTATTGAAAGCTTTAAAAAAAAACTAAGAAAAAGTTATATCTCTTATGTTCAGTGTGGTTGCATGAAAGAATAGAATAAATAAAAAAATTTAAATGTATTTTACTATTTATTTTATTTTTATATTTAATATATATATATATATTATATTAAAGCTAACGGGGATGAGAACAGATAAATAGGGATGAAGTGGATGATACTATCCCCGACTATTTACCCGTTTAGCCATTAACAACCATTTATCCGTTTAGACCGAGGATTCTTTGACCCATTAGAAATAGTACCAGCCAAGTAAACAGCCAAACGCGTAGTTAGAAAAGGATAGTTACCAGAGATATAGTAATTTGATATATATATATATATATATATATATATATGACAAAATTGCTCATGCTTTCTTTGATTGTTTTCTACTTGCCTACTCGCCTCCTCCTTTATCGATTTCGCTGCCTGTGTTGAAAGTCCCTGCCACACCCTCTTCCACCAGTTGGGTCACGAATCTCCACTGCCCAGCTGCCCCACAATCGTCTCCAAACAAACACTACAAAACTTTTTTTGATCGATAGTCTCCAGCATCTCACCTCGAATATCATTTATAAATATAATTTTTTTTAATATTATCATTTATAAATAATTTTTTTAAATATATAATAATATATAATTTTTTAATAAATTTAATTTAGAAGTATTTTAAGACTTTGATATTATATGGCTCGTAATTTATTTGTCATACCAAATATAATAATCAATATTACTGTAGCATTATATATGTATATCAAACACAGTAATCAATATTATTAATAATCTAATGATAATTTATTTTATGAGTAATACATATTATCATTTAGAATTATCTTATGAAATGTCTTTACTGCCTATCAGCTTCTTGTCCTTGACACCTTGCTTTCAATGCTAACAAAAATTATCCTCATCGATAAAAAGAAGAAGTTAATTACAGCAATCTTTTTCTTTTCATCTGAATTATTTGAAGTGTCAGAGTGAATGATTGCGTGATTATTGTAACCACCCCAGCATAATCTTGAGCACAAATTCTTATGATATAAATTTTATATCATAGAGTATTATGTAAATCTAAATGATCGGTATATAAGTTTGAATAATTATAATTAATTTTAAAAAAAAATTAAAAAATAGAGTTATTAGTGTTTATACAAGCGTAGACTATGAATGAACTATGAATGTTTCTATCCAAAATCATACATGTCGGTCACTCAAGTATGTGCAATACTTTATGGTATAAATTTTGTATGCAAAGGATCATGTTTCCATGCTCTTTGTTGCTAAATCCATTCAATAATCTAATGAGTTCAAAAGTATGCAACTTTCACATGAATTATGGCACTTTTCTTTCCTCACAAGCAAACGTATGATTGGTTTTTGAATTAAAAAATAATTAATCAACAAACTTGCCTTCCACCTAAAGTTTATTTTTTTTTTTTTTTGGTACACACGGGACTTCAAAGTAATCTTGTGTGAGTTAGTCCAGATACATCAGAATATAAAATTTAAAACAAAACAGGAGGATAAGGGTCTCTCAGACTCCATAGCCAGTAGCCCGTATGTTGAGCAACAGAAGCCGCAACCCAGTCAGCCGCCGAGTTGGCTTCTCGAAAAATATGAGATATCTAAGCTGCAACCATTTCCTGAAGAATAGACCAGATGTCCCGAAGAATCAGATTAATGGGGCAGTAAAAATATTCTCCTTTCGTAACCACCTAATGAGGAATCGCCTTCAATGACTACTCTATAGGAATATGTATCTTTGATTGCATTTTGTAAATAATTCTAACGTATTTGTCATTAATTAAATTGTCATGCTTCTTGCGGCTAGAAAGCTCCACTGCAAGTAGTGGTCTTCGCCGACTCCAGTCGGAATTGCCGTCCACCATATCTTGAGATGTTGTTGGGATTGAATCTTTCTTTGATCAATGCTCGGTGAGTAAGATCTTGGTGTTCCATCCCTGGATTTCTTCTCTACTTGTTAATTTCTTGGAAAAGTAGCTCTTCTTTGGCTTGCTCAAGCCAAACCTAGTGAAGCGTTGTTACTGGCTACAAATGGCCGACCACCCTCAACGCTAATCCGATTGAAGCATCCCTATATCTCAGGTTGAGGTCAAGTATAGGAAAGGCTTCGAGTAATTTTAGATAAGAAGATGACTGGCGAACTAGTAATCGATTCAATTTGATGAAGAATCGGCTCATCAAGAAACTAGTTCAATCGACTTAGGCCTAAGTCTGAATCAATTTCTATTAATTTAGAACTAAACTGAGTTGGTTCAAATCCATTTCTTGGTTATTAACCTAATCCTAGTCCAATTAATCTTATGCTTGGTTACCAACCCAATTCTAGACTAATTATAATTGATTAAACTTTCATCTGAACCAATTCAAGATTGGGACCAAGTTCAATTTCTTTTTTTTTCTTTTTTTTTTGATAAAGACGGGCGATCACACTAGTCTAGTGTGAGTCAGCCCAGATACATCAGATTGCAAAATTTGTAACAACACATGGGGACATGGTTTACCCATCGTCCATATCCTATATCCTACATGCTGAGCCGCGGCCGTCGCTGCCCAGTCAGCTATCGTGTTGGCTTCACGAAAAACATGACGAATCTGGGCAGTACCCACCTCCTGAAGCATGGTCCAAATATCTCTCAAGATCGGATTGGTGGATACATCAAGAGCACTCTCTTTCCGCATCCACTGTATGACAATCATAGAGTCTCCCTCAATAACAAGCCTCTGAGCTCGAAGAGTCTGCAACGCATAAGAAATACTAGCCCATGCAGCGTAAAGATCAGACATGGGGACAGAGAAGTCCAGAGAGCCAAATCCATCAGCCGCAATCATATTGCCCTGTGGACCGCGTATGATGAAGGCCGAACCAGCTAGTCTGCCGCGAACACTCCCATCAAAGTTGATTTTGACAAACCCTGGAGGAGGGGGCTCCCAGGAAATAAATACCATACGACGGTTCGCTGCCGAAACAGCAAGGGAACCCCAGAGGCTAGAGGTATCAAAACCAACTGAATGAAGAGCACGGGCACAATCCGCAGACAATGATCTGATTTTCCTCATAAGCTGATGTGAAGAAATACAGTCATCCGAGAAAATAATCTGGTTCCTTGATAGCCAAATCTGGTATGCCGTGACCGCCCAGAGACCACGTATGTGCTGAGGAGCCATCCGGAGATCCTGGAGAAAGATAGGACGAGGAGAACCATAGACATCCACTCTATACTCATAGCCCATCAAATGCCAAATCCATCTAGCTCTAGGGCATTTGAATATAGCATGATCGGTAGTCTCGTCCTCCATACCGCACAAGGGACAGGTCGACTGGATAGGGAGACCCCTGCGGGAGAGCATAGCACTCGTCGGTAGGCAGTCCCAAAGAAGCTTCCAGATAAAAAGCTGAACCCTAAGAAGAGTGGGAAGCATCCATATCCACGCAGCATCCTTCGTTTCTTGAGCCTGAGGCCTAAATATCTTGACAAGATCCCTGAGAGGGGCCATGGGGAGGGAGGATCTCTGCCAAAGCCTCACATCAGCGGAGGGACAAGAGATAAGAGGGATCGATAGAATCCACCGAGATAGATCCTCACCAAATAGACTAGTCACCATGGGGGTATTCCAGGAGGGGGGGACTGATGAAATCAAATCCTTAACCCTCGTATCAGTGGGAATATCAGTGCTAAAAAATGAGGGCCACCGAGACAGAGGAAGCTCAGAAATCCACGTATCCTGAATGGCATCTATAGAGTGACCATCACCAACCATCCAAGAGATATTCTTCCGAATAGAGTCGCCAACCTGGCACACCTCCTTCCAAAAGGAGGAACTACCCCTGGGCGACGAAATGAGCTCTTCTGGCTTCCAATCACCATATCTTGCATGCATGACCGAGCTCCAGAGATAGTGCAGCTCCAGAAGGAAGCGAGAAGCATGTCTGGCCAGTAAAGCTTGGCACCTAACCAACAAGGATTGGATCACGAGACCCCCTTCATGAATAGGCATACAGACCTTGTCCCAAGATAGAAGATGAATACCATGCCCGTCTTGCATAGAAGCCCATAAAAAATCTCTAAATCATCTCTCAAACCTCCTCAAGCAAGTAGTCGGGATGGCCGTATTCGACAACATATAGAGCGGAAGGGAAGAGAGAACCGACCGAATAATGGTGATCCGAGCCATCATAGATAGATCAGTGACATGCCAACCGTCGATACGCTGATGGACCCGCCTCTCGAGGTCCACAAAATCAGAGCAGCGAGGACGTCTGCCAGTCATGGGGATCCCCAAATACATAAAACGATCAGTCTGAGTAGTGATACCCAACCGATTAATGATAGCTTCACTGGTGAGTCTGGGAGTCTTCGGACTGAAGCAGATAGAAGACTTCTGAAGATTGACCTTCTGGCCCGAAGCCTGACAATAGCACTGAATAATGGAATCAAAAGAAGCTGCATTTTCAGTAGAGGCCTGGCCCAGAAGTATACAATCATCAGCAAACAAAAGATGAGAGATGGAAAGACCCGCATCCCCCACACTAAAAGGGACAATCCTCTGATTGTACTGAGCCTGATGGAGAGCTCGAGAGAGATCATCCACAGCCAAGATGAACAGAAGGGGAGATAAAGGGCATCCCTGACGTAATCCAACCGAAGACTGGAAAAACTCAATCGGGCTCCCATTGATGATCAAAGAAAAGGAAGGCCTCTGGATGCAAGCCATAACCCATTCAGTAAAGCTCTCATCAAAACCAAACACCTGAAGAGAACGATACAAGAAGTTCCAGCTCAGTCTATCATAAGCCCTCTCCATATCAAGCTTAATGGCCATAAGACACCGTCTCGCAGGGGCTCTATGAAGGTCGTGCATAAACTCCTGAGTGATAAGGACATTATCCGAGATAGACCGTCCTCTGATAAATGCCCCTTGTTCCTCAGAAATAATACGGGGGATCACAGCACGGAGGCGAGAAGCTAGGAGACGGGCACAAACTTTGTACATAGTAGTACATAGACTAATCGGTCTAAAGTGCTGAGATAGAGAAGCATCCGGGCGTTTAGGCACAAGGGTAATAAGTGTGCGATTCCAATCCTCAGGAATATGCTTAGATTGGAAAACATTTTGGATAGCCTGAACCATTTCCTGCCCAACGATATCCCAATAATGACGGAAAAAGAAGGGCGGGAACCCATCCGGCCCAGGAGCCTTATCCGAACCAAGTTTCCAAAGAGCTTGACGAACCTCCTCCGCACAAATAGGCCTAACTAGCAAGGCGTTATCCGAAAAGGATACCTTCCGGGTATCAGAAACCTGAGTAACCGGAACCCCATCGCCCAAACTTTCAGACCATCTGGATTGAAAGAAATGAAGAAGCTGAGAACGAATATGGTGAATATCCTCCTGATAATTCCCCTCAACGTCCACTAACCGCCGGATTCTGTTGGCTGCCCGTCGCTTCAGTGTAGCCTGATGGAAGAATTTGGTATTACGATCCCCTTCATGGATCCATTGAACCCTGGATCGCTGCCTCCAATATAACTCTTGCTGTCGAAGAAGGGAGTGATGACGAGCAAGATTCTCTCGCAACAAGGAGAGATCAGAGTCCAATAGAAAATCGTCGAGGTCCTTCTTCGACTGAATGGCACAAATAACAGATTCAGCCTTCTCCACTTGCCTAACCAGACTCAAAACCAACTAAATCGTGAACTAGTTCAATTTCTACAAAACCAACCAGACTCAAAACCAAAGAGTGAACCAACACCAATCTGGGTTCAGTCTCTACCAAACTAAATCGTGAACTACTCTAATTTACTAAACCAAACCTAATTACTCGGACCCAAATCCAAATTGAACCTAATTAGGTGAACTAGATTCAAAATTAGCCTTAATTAGATGGACCTTAACTTTGATTAGAGGGTCCAAAACCTAATTAGAGGCAAGTTACCCTAATTAAACCTTAATTAACAGGGAAATTAAACTAATTAGACCTTAATTAGTTTAATTAAACTTTAATTATAAGAGTATTAGCATAATTGAGATTCTGATTAAGGGAAATGTAGCTTGATTAAGTTTTAATTAAAGGGGTATTAATCTAATTAGACCCTAATTAAGTTAACCTAAGCCTGGAGCCAAGCCTAATTTGAACTAATTAAGCTAGGATAGGCCTAGATTTAATTTCAACCATATGATTTAATAATATTGAGGATTAATTAATTAATGTTAATAATTGCAGGTTATCATAGAGTCGAGATTGAGCAAATGTATAGATTGGATTAATGGTGGATATGATGTTGATATTGTAGAATGCAATTAGAGATAAGATCTTTACCTATACCTTTGTAGATGTGTATGAACCCTAGTTATGCATACATATGAGATATGAATGGTTCTTACATATGTTGTTTTACTAGTATGCATCATGGTTTTCTAATCATTATTTTATTGGCATGATTTATGATTTGGGATTATGTATAATTATGACATATTTATATCATGGTAGCAAGGTTTTATGATGTTGATGATGAGGGTTTGGAATTTGATATGTATATCAAAATATTAGAAACTATAATAGGATGGATGTAAGAAAGGGCATATAGACTAATCAGAATATGATAGTAGAGTGGCATGGGTGCGGCTACATTAATGGCTAGTGGTTTTGTGTGAGCAATACTGATTACGGTGTAAGTTGATCGCTAGTGCACCATATTAGCAACACTGAGCATGACCCAAGTTAATGGCTAGTGGCACCATGTAATTGCGATCTTGTTTGAAACTTGTACTTATGGCTAGTGGGGCCATGCATATGCAATATTAGTTAGAGCCTAAGCTAATAGCCAGATGTGACACCATGTAGAACTAGTTTGAACCTAGAGTAAGAGTTAGACTATGTTTATGATACTTAACACATATTGATCGATGTTGATGTGATGCAGTCTAATGTCATAAAAAAATAAAAGCTAATTACAAATTTTTCTTATAATTGATATATGGTTTTATAGCATGATGTTTGTAGTATGATTTATTTTTGTTACATATATTATCTTTATTTATAGATATTTTACTGTATATCCATATTTATATGTGTAATGATTATTATTGAATTGTAAGTTCATATTATATCATCGTATCTTCTACAGTCTTGAGGATGCGAGGATGAAGCCAAGTTTGGGGTTGGCGGAGAAAGACATCGTGTGTACACAGATATTTTCATACTTTTGAAAATGATGAATTATATATTTATTTAGTTTTATAACAATTTTATATATTTAAAGATAATGAGTTATATATTTGATTTTATTATTTAAATTGTGTATGAAGGTAAATAGCCCTCGTATATCTTTAAGATTCCGCTGCGGTCGTGTGCTATGCATCCCTAAGTTAGGCAAAAGGTTTAGAGTATGGCATAAATGCCATATGAATATAATTATTATTATTATTATTATTTATATAAATAATAGTGGGAATATCATCATTCTGATCAAATAGAGTACATCTTTTCAATATAAGAGATTAAACAAGAGATAGGTGCCACCTAATTGAGATGTTAGGAAGGTTCGGTGTAAAACTTTATGGATTTAAATTAAAAGGACTTGAACTTTGTGGTCTGATTACTATCTTTTTTATATGAAAAAATTTTACTGCGTCACGTATAAATGATTGATGCATTATATATATATTTTTTTAAAATAAAAAATATTTTTATTTTTATTATATGTATTATATATTAATTATTATAGTGCGGCGCAACAAGTCTTCGGCGCTACTGTCAGGCCTCTGATCAGAAGATCAATCTTCAGAAATCCTTTATTTGCTTCAGCCCGAGGATCACTGATATTACTAAAGCAGCCATTATTCGAACCTTGCGCATTACTAAATAGATTGATCACCTATTTTATCTAGGGATCCCTATCACAGGTAGATGGCCTAGATGCAGTGACTACATTGACCTAGAGCGTTGGGTCCGTGATTGTCTTGATGGATGGCAGGTCACTGGACTATCCATGATGGCTAGGATTACCCTCTTACGGACTGTCCTCACCTCTCTTTCTCTTTATCTTCTGTTTAACTCCGCTGTCCCATTGACGTGCTTGAGGAGGATAAAGAGGAGCTTCATGGATTTTCTTTGGGCCTTCAGACAGGATGGGCATGGTGTCCATTTGATTGATTGGGACACTGTTTGCTTGCCGATTTCTGAGGGTGGCCTTGGCATTCAGTTGCTGATTATGAGGAGGGAGGCTCTGATTGCAAGGTATGCTATGTGGTTCCTTCTTGACCCGTACTCTTTATGGAGCTCTTTTATGCGAGCCAGATATGGAGATTGATCATCCACTATAGATTTTCAGTCGGCGCGGGGACATTCTTTCTTTTGAAAGGACGTATGTCGTCATGCTCCGATTATTTTGAATAATCTCTTGGATGATTGGTGATAGTGTTAGGAAATATGTCCTACAGCCAATCGTCTAGCTTATAGACAGTTGTGATTTATTGTACATGATTTATTTGATTAATAAAAGTTATTTTGGCAGTACAACATATTTTTCATCTTCCAATAGAACTCTTATATGTTGTAGTCCTTAGAATTACATTTATTCGAGAAAGGAGAAATTATCGAGTAATTCTTAAATGGGTTCGCGACCAAATGATACGTTATTACCTAGGACAATAATGTAGTCAAGTATAGGTCGTTGTGTGCCATATATGTTGGTTTGTCCTCTTAAACCAAGGAGTGTATGACATTAGTATGGCATGCAGGTGAGTATAGGAGTACATTCACTGAACAGTGGCTCACCTCTGTTGAGTACTCTACTATCAAGGGTATCTCACAGAAGAGCAATGGGTATAAGTGTCTCTTTGACCTGAGACTATCATGGTGACTTAGTAAGCAATTCACTGTACTTAGGCGCTGGACTACCTGGATTTCTAATCAAGGTTGCTGGGTATAGTCAAGTACTTATTAAATCAGTGATGAGTCAAGATGGAATTATCCACTCTAAGTATTAGAGTTAATACTCGGTTTGTGTTTTAATTTTGCAAAACCTTGGCTAGGGTAATCCATGTGAGGAGTTACAAGATTGTACATGTTGAAACACACTTAAATGTTTTTGGAAGTTGGCAGTGAACTCTAAATTCATCTTGAGTATTTGGATAAGGGGATGAATTATACGGTAACCATAGCCTAGGTTCCTGAATATTGCTTTGCATATTTTCGGTCTATTCGGACGTCGGGTACCATTGCTAGATGGTCACATAGATTGGTATAGGAAGTGTTCCTATGCTACCGACTTAGATTCGAACCTATAGAGTTATGCACATAGTCAGGTGACCTGGAGACAGGATTAACCCATGATCTAAGTGGGACTTGGTCATATGGGTAATAATGAGTTTGTACTAGCAATGTCTAGCTAGCACTGGGCATTAGCGGTAGTACTTATTCTGGAGATGAACTTGAGTTAGTTTGTAACTCAAGTAAATTTTTGGGATTTATTTAGACCCATTGTGGGATAGGACTTGAACCATAGACCAATGGTTAGTTCGACGATAGAGTGGTTTAGATCTGGTTTCAAAGTGGTTTGAATCGGATATCCAATATAGTCTCTGATCGTTTATTTATGAATTTTAAAATTATAAATTACTGTAAATTGAAAATTAAATAATTCCAATGCGAAGTATGGTTCGAGATCTTCGCATGGGTTTTTTTGGATTTTAATTTGGACTTCAAATGAATTTAATCTGATTATTTCCATATTTATAAATATTTATAAATATTTTATATTATTATTGCGGGTAGTCAACGAGACTTTAAAACTTTAGAAAATTTGTGATTCTGTCATTTTATATAAATTACAATTCTGTCATTTTGTTTAAATTACGCCATTGAGATGGCATGAATTTGAAACTTCGTATAAATTACGATTTTGCTATTTCGATAACGTGAATTTAAAATTTTATTTAACTTACGATCTTGCCGTTGAGATGATATGAATCCGTAAATTTATTTTATAAAATTTTCTTTACACGTCTACAACGCGTAAATGCCCGTAACCCATCCGCTTTCGAAGATCGGATATTATCGTATCGTAAAACAAATTCAAAAGATTGTTTTGAGTTGTTTTACGATGGGTTTATTTAAGAAGCTTTTCTCAACTTCGAAGAAAAGCTGAGAAAGAAGAGTCCAAAAATTAAATAAGTACAAGAACAGAGGGTCTCCTCTCTTGGAGAAGAGTTCTCCATCCCTTCTGATTCCATATCCTCTGTTTCAAGGTTTCCTGGCGTGCATACGAAACAGAGGAGTGGCACGTGCGACTCTCGCAAGGCATCAACAGGAAACTATTCACATGAGATTAGATCTACCTCCAGTTTCTGCATCAGGTACGCAAACTGAAAGGTATAAAATTTAATTTTAAGTTTTGCATGCTTTCAATTACAGATATACATGATGTATCTTATAAATTTAATTAGATTAAATTTAAATAAAATACATGCATACAAATAAACCTAAGATCCTGGGGCATCGTAAAATCAAATTTTTCCTACAGATGGTTCGTTGGTAGATGTTGTTCAAGATGCATGTATTGCAGATATTCCTCTTTCTCATTGGCCTACTTTTATCAGTAACAATGTCGTAGCTTGAGAATCAGTGATTTGATCTCTTAGGACCACTCCTCCTAGCACCTGCCCACGGTGTCCCGATTCTTCGGCAATGAGCTCGCTCGAAGGATCCTCTCTATTCCTCTCATTCCGGAACACACAACTGATACCAGACTTTGGAAAAGATCCTGTCTCCCTAGTGCTTCTATTAGGGATCTTATGAAAATTTATAGGTCACAGGCTCAGCACAGGATGGATGTGGTATGGATTTGGCGGCTTCCTACCCATCCTATGATTCAGCTATTCATGTGGAAGCTTGCTTGGGATTGCCTTCCAACCTGCTCCATGCTCTCTGGAGGGGGGATGTCTATCCAGCCTACGTGCCCTGTGTACGGATAGAAGGAGGAGACTACTAATCATGACATCTTTACCTGCCCCAGAGTTAGAGAGATTTGACAAATTATTGGCTATCACATTGGGCAGGATAGCACTGTTTCTCAGTGTGCGACTCTTTTGTGTGATATTCGGAGGGGCACCCAGCAGCAAGCCACCATCTAGACTTATACAGCTTATCAAGTATGGATATCACGGAATTGTCTTGTCTTTACTGATGATCGTGCATCTCCGCATATGATTGTCAGAAAAGCGATCTCCTTATCTACGGAATACACTCGCCATTGCTCTGCATTGAATTTTGACAGTCCTGGCCATTGGGGTTCCTCTGCTGCTTCGATAGCGAACCGGCATATGGTTTTTATCTCTTGGGAGCCCCCATCCCCAGGGTTTGTTAAAATCAATTTTGATAGTAGTGTTCGGGGCAGACTTGCTGGCTCAGCTTTTATAATTCGTGGGTTTGACAGTGCTATGCTGGCTGCTGACGGCCTAGGCCTTCTGGATTGTTCGGTCCTACTGGCTGAGCTATACGCTGCATGTGCATGTATCTCCTACGCCATTCGGATCCTTCGTGCTCACAGTCTTCTCATTGAGGAAATTCTTACTGTTATCCGATGGCTCTGGTATGATAACGACGATCCGATTGCATTTAACCCACTGCTATATGATATCCGGATCACCCTTCAGGAAGCTCACAGAGTTCATATTGGTCATGTCTATCGAGAAGCTAACTACTGGATAACGAGCTTGGATTTGATTTGGATTTTAAGATTTGAATTTAAAAGCAGGATGATTTATACCTTTTGTACTTAAACAAATTTTATTTTTTAACTTATTTAGGCTGACTAAAAAAAAGAAAGTCTTTTTTCTTCTTAAGCTTTCACGCCTGCTCTGCTGACGTGTAGAATGACGCGAGCCTCAAGCTTATGTCTTGCTTCCCGTGACGTGTAGAATGGCGCCAGTCTAAAGCCTAAAAGTCCAGCGACGGCGACGGCTGATTGAGCCGTTCCATTTTCCATTCTTCTCGGCTTTCACGCCAACCGGTCAATCTCGGCTGTCCAACTGACCTCCCTGGCCGACACGGCACAAGACTAATACAAGGTCAATGGAGCAGCACTACGGTCGATCATTCTGGAGATCTCATCACCACCATCCAAATAGTAGGCTTGTAGTCCATTGGGCGGTCAGGATTCAATTCTTCAGGCTGACTGCTTCGGTCATGATGCCATCGCTTACGTGTTCAATTCCTTTGAGAAGTCACAAACCAAAGCTATAAAAAGAAACCAAACTAATTCACCATTTGCCACATAAAAACATAAAAAATGACTTGCAACGAAACAGAGGAGCGGGGAGAGAAGGCAGAGCAGGAGGTGGAAACAGAGGAGAGGAGAGAGAAGGCAGAGCAGGAGGAGGAAACAGAGATGGCAGAAGACATCCCTCTTCTCACTCCATACAAGATGGGAGGATTCCTCCTCTCTCATAGGTCAGTAACCTCCAAGAACTCTTGGTCTATTACTAGGACTCTGAATGCTTCCTTTTATGTGATGTGTCATGGTGTTTTTGTATTTTAATTTAGATGTACGACATAGTTAGACTAGCTGATGACTATGTAGATAAACTGGCTGTGTGGAGTTATAGCAAACACCAAAGGAATCTGTCTCATTTGACATGATGCTTTGGATAATTGGGACTTCTTGGAACTGAAACTTGGAATTTGTTGTTCTTCAGGATAGTTTTGGCACCATTAACAAGGCAGAGATCATATGGATATATTCCACAACCACATGCTATTTTATACTACTCCCAGAGGACCGCCAAAGGGAGGTTTCTAATATCCGAAGGCACAGTTGTATCCCACGCAGGCATAGGGTAAGATCAAGGCCTCATCATGCTGTCCCAAAATTTGGTCTTGTTCAGGTTTCTGATTGGCTCCAAGCCTTTCTATACGGTTCATATTTATTCTCCCTTAATATATCTGATGTTTTACAGGTATAAAGATACCCCTGGTATCTGGAATAGAGAGCAGGTGGAAGCATGGAAACCAATAGTGAATGCCGTACATGAGAAGGGTGGTATTTTCTTCTTACAGATTGGGCACATGGGAAGGATCTCAAATTATGGTACCCTTCCACATTTTTTCTCATTCGTTAATCCTACTGACTCGCTTGTCATTCATTATATTTCTCAAACAAATCGATTAGAAGATCCCTAGTTATTGCTTCCTGCCACTGGCTAAAATCTAAAATGACTATAATTTGATGAATACATAGGTTTCCAGCCTAATGGACAAGCACCCATCTCAAGTACTGACAAGCCAGTCACTCCTCAGACTCCAGAAGATGATTTCTCCCCTCCTCGACGATTGAGGACAGATGAAATACCTCTTATAGTTAATGATTTCAGAGTTGCTGCAAGGAATGCCATAGAAGCTGGTTAGTCTTCATGCTGTTCACTCTGCATCATTGTTAGTGTGCAGTACCCTTATATTAATTTAATCATTCTTTGCAAGGTCCACCAACAACACTGTCGATTAAGTAACGTACTTGGTGTTCTTCCTGCACATTCATAGGTTTTGATGGAGTGGAGATCCATGCAGCATTTGGTCATCTACTGGAGCAGTTCATGAAAGACAACATCAATGACCGAAGAGATAAATATGGTGGAAGCTTAGAGAACCGCTGCCGCTTTGCATTGGAAATAGTTGAGGCTGTAGTGGATGAAATCGGAGCCAGCAGAGTTGGCATGAGATTATCTCCCTTTGGAGGCTTCATGGAGAGTGGAGACTCAGACCCTGAGGGTCTGGCACTCTACATGGCTGAATCACTTAACAAGTTTGGCATCCTCTACTGCCATGTGATTGAACCAAGCATGGAAGTTGTGGATATTGGAAAGCTCCAAATACCACATCCGCATCTTTCCATGAGAAAGACTTTCAAAGGTACATTCATCGTCTCTGGGGGATTCGATAAAGAAGAAGGTAACAGGGTGATCAAGGAAGGCTATGCTGATCTAGTTGCATATGGCCGCTTGTTCATAGCTAATCCTGACTTGCCCAAAAGATTTCAACTCGATGCTCCGCTTAACAAGTATGACAGGTCTACTTTCTACACATCAGACCCTATTGTTGGGTATACCGACTATCCTTTC
>UESW01004633.1:581004-630865 GCA_900491605.1 Calamus simplicifolius | reverse complement strand
GGCATTGACGCTGTTGTCTGGCGCTCCAGCTGACCTCCCTCTGTCCTCGGAAGCCATCCTGCTATCACAAGTTTAGATAGACCCACAGGAGATCGGCAGAGGAAATGGTTGGCGATGGCCTACCACCCATCGGTATTTAAACTACTTCGGGCGAGTACCCAGATTGCCCGAGCCATTAGTTCCAACTCCACTGCCATAAAATCTAACCACGCGTCATCACTTCAGTGGCCGCTCACAGGAAGCGAGGAATCACTCCCTCTTTACCAAAAAGGATAAGTAAATGACGGTGGGGAATTCAACAAACCCCCTTTTCGAGATCAAACTCTCTCAAAAAGCGCGTCGCTTTCTTGCCTCGACCAGCCGATCTACCTAACTTCAGCTCTAACTGAGCTATCCTCATATCTTGGTCCTGCTCGATCTACCCTTATACCTCGGCCTTGACCGGGATGTTTACTCAGGTCCGAACTAAGTCGACCAAATGGTGTGAATAAGCCATGAGCTGCTCGCGATCGAAAGGAAACTAGAAATAAAGATCATCTAAGAAAGACAATCATGCAGAAGGAAAAGATCCACTTCTCAAAAGCCTCAACCGAGTTACAAGGTGGAAAAGCGAAAAATATACAAATGACCCTTAAGAATAAGGGTTGGGAACGGCCCCAGCGGCCTCGACAGCTCCCTTCGTAACGTCCTGGGAAGCTCGGCTTGTCTCACCCACTTCAAATGTCTTTACCTCCTCGGAAACAGGCTGTGAGGGCCCTTCAAGAGCTGCAGCCTCACTGGGACCCAGAATAGAGTCGAGATCGGTGTCTGAAACATCGATATATTCATCTTATTCAGCCCCTGAGGAACAGGCCTCTGAGGGTTCGACGTCCAGAAAGGAAAGGTCCCATTCCGGATGCTCCCGAGATATTTTAGTTTGGACCTCCTCCACACCAAGCTGGAAGGCCTTAGCACAGGTCGCATCTTCTGCACCCCGGAGCAAGCCCATTTGCTCCTCAATTTCAGCGACCCGCTTCTCAAGCTCCAAGCTCCTTCCTTTACTCGATGCCAGCTCCTCGTGCAAGATCTTCAGTTGGTTTTGGCCCTCCGATTTCACCCTCCCCATCTAAAATACAGGATTAGCCAATGCAACAGGGAGTTAGTAGGAAAGGTCTAAAGGACAGGACCAAACCTCCTCCTCCTGCCTAGCTAACCTCTTGGTCAACTCCTTGGCCTTGCCAAAAGCCCTCAATTTGTCAGCTTGAACCTACTCGATTCTGCCCCTAAGGTTATCAATCCTCGTTTGCTTATTATCAGCTTCTTCCCAAGCCCGGGAAAGGTCAACATCAAGCTTATTTAATCTCTCTTGGTGCCATTTAATCCGGTTGTCCTTGGCCGCGATGCATTGATCAAGGTTCCGAACTTTCTCCTCCGACTCGCCAAGCATCCTGCTCAGGCTATTCTTCTTCTCGGCAGCTTCCTGCATCAGTCTGTCTCGATTTTTATCGAACTGTTTCTTGGCGGACTCCATTTCCCCAGCATGCCGGGCTTCGAGCTGCGAGAGCTTTGAGCATACCTCCTCATACCTCGCCTGGAGCCTGCGCGACTCCTCAACTTTGAGCTTTAACCTGGATGCGTCGTTGAGGGCGACCTGATACAATCCCCTCATCATCTCCAACTTCTTGTTAGCAACGTCCAGGATCTGCTCGAATTTGTCAGATGCCGCTGCTCGCAATGAAGCTCGAAACTGACCCTCTTGGCCTGAATACTGGCCCCTGTTGTCAGACTCAAGCGCCAGCACAACGCCCTAGTGACCAAAGCATTCTACAGAACCAAAAATAAGTGAGAAGATGTGATCAAGCCAACCAGAAAGCACCCACTGCTCTGGAACGACAACTCACCCGAGAGGCGTAGGACCTAGCCAACTTTATGAGGGTGGGATTGTCGATATCGGGGAGGAGGTGAACATCCTTCACCATGTTCCGCTGACCAAATGCGGCATCAATGAGATCCAGGTCTGCAAACTCGTTTGTCGAGGGACTAATGCTCGGATACAATGCCGACTTCATCGAAGCAGAAAACGCCTCCTCAATGGCCGGGTCTGGACTACCAGGCTGCCCATCAAAGGGACTTGTCCGAACAATCTCAGACTGAGGAGCTTTCAATCTCCTGGCCTCTTCCAGTAAAAGTCTGGCCTAAAATTCATCAGATTCCTCGGCCAGCCCTGGCCCCAATGTCCCGGAGGTTTTAACAGGGAGAGCTTCAACTAGAAGGTCATCATCCCGTCCTTCTTTCTCGCCCAAAAGCACCCCTTCGATCACCGGCACCTGCTCCTCCACCGCAGATTCCGTCAAAGCCTCGGCTTGTTCATTGGCTCCCCTAGCCTCTCAAGAGGAAGTTCCTCCCGAATCTCCACTGCCTTTGGCACAACATCGTCACCCTCTGATTCGTCCGAGGGAGGTCCTTCAACAACAGGTCCCCCCTGAGCTTCCGACGGAGCCCCCTCCAGGCTATCCATTATTTCCACCACCGGAGGACAGGGGATCTCGGCGATCCTCTTTGAGTCCTCCTCCGCTTTATGCTCTCCCCTCATGACTATTGCCTTTTCCCTCAGCGGGGAGGGTCTTTCTTCCGTCGCCGGCACTCCTGTGTTCCCTTTCTTCGACGGTGAGGAGCGCAAGCTGGCCTTAACTCGCCCAACCTCTGGCGAGTGCTCTTCAGAAAGACGGACTTTCTTCTCAAGCTTGCGCCTCTCCATGCTGCTGACTTCTCTTGGGTGCTTGCCCAACTCCTTTCTTATGCGACCGGCCATCTCTGATTTCTTGGCTGCAGGCACGGGTAGCAACCAATCAAACCTAGATACATTCACTCAAAGAAAAGAAAACAGAGGAAGGGGGAAGAGCTTACCCTGCCTGTCGATGGGGCTAAGCCCAGCGGCACAAAGGGCCTCCTCCGATAATAAGACAATAGTCGAAAATGCCCGACCGCTGGTGAGGACCCCAGATCCTCCCTCTCCCACTTGGATAAGGCCATATGCGCCTCCATGTCCCTAACCGGATTTCCCCATCCTCGCAGAAAGTCAGAACCGATGTTCCCTCAGCGATGAAAAACCAAACCTTCCATCCCTTTATGGACGACGGCTTGTCCATGATCGTCTTGAATGACTTCTGAGGTCCGATATAGGACCACTCTGATTTCCTCCCGGGCAATAGATGGTGACAAGCACGGAATAGGGATAGAGTTGCTGTTACCTTCACTTGGCTACACATCGAGATAAACCAGATGATACTCCGCCAGCTGTTGGGAGCTACCATCGTCGGACAGATGTTGTAAAACTTCATGATCTCCTTCACCAGGGGATGGAGAGGAAATCGAAGGCCCGCCTTCAGACTGTCTTCATAAAGGAAAATCCCATGCTTTAGTTCCTGTGAAACCCTACGCTCGGGCCCCGGCAATCGCAGGAGGATATCCGAGGGGATGCCTATTTCAGACGGAGTCTCCCCAATTCCTTAGCAGTAATTTCTGAGACCATATCGCCGGGACTCATCATTCTGCTCGCTGGAAGGAACACCGAGCAAATTGCAAAGAAGGTAGGAGAATAAATCTCTTCGGGAAGAAACGAAAGAACGTTGCGAATGGGAATAACGTTGCTTCGACTTTGCTTCCTCCCAAAGGAAACCGCCTCAAGTGAAGATAAGGCGCCTCAACCAAGGCATACGGAACCGCCACTGTAAACGCCGTGAAAGTCAGGATTTGCTACGTAGCAATTCCCCAACCGTTGCCCCAAAGGAGCCTTATGTGACACGTCCCGTAAAGGCACGGCGGCCGCGCAGCATTAATTAAGGTATCATTGCACGGGCTGTCAAATCCGGATCCCTCCGTTCAAGTCATGTCACCCTGAGTTATACTCCCTATGCCCGAACCTACGCTTCGAACTAGAGAGTGGGGGGCATGTGTTGAGGGTAAAATCGCTGTGCATCAATGATCGTGCATATGGCTAAGGCTAACCCTGATTCCTACTTGCCGTGCGGCATCCACCAGAGATAGGCCAACCTCAGTAAGTTGGGGCGCCCTAGCCCCTCATCGAGCCAAGGGTTCCCAAGGCACGGGTCACGCCTCTCAACCTTAGCCGAGCTATATCATCTCTCGGTTCCAACCGACCTATATCACCTCTCGGTCCCAACCGAGCTATATCATCTATCGGCCCCAGCCGAGCTATATCATCTCTCGGCCCCAGCCGAGCTATATCATCTCTCGGTCCCAGCCGAGCTATATCATCTCTCGATCCCAGTCCAACTATCTCATCTCTTGGCCCCTGCCGAGCTATTTCGCCTCTCGGCCCCAGCCGAGCTATTTCGGCCCCTCTAGCCAAGCCATCTCATCGTCCGGCCTTTCTAACCGGTCTCTCCTATCACTCGGCCAAGCCCGAGCGATACCTATACCTCTGCGGAATTCGGTGCGGGAGACCTTGAAGTAGTAAAATTCCAAACAGGAATCATATCTGAGAATGGCCTAGGGCCCTGGAGCCTATGCCCTTACCAAATCTCGAGACATCAACAAGCTTTCCCAGCCGTCGATCATCTAACTAACCATATATGAATCCTATCGATTTCATAACAAACTGGATTCGGATCTCAACGGCTTTCGGACCCACGACGCTCCCAAGCAACCAGGTGATCCTCTATAAATACCACAGCTTCAGATCCTCTCAGGTAAGGGCCACCCCCAATGCCTCTCGTGTGAGGACTGTTTTGTAGGTCCGCCTAGAGGAAGCCCATCTCGAAGCCTGATCACACCCGAGTCGGAGGATAGATTTCAGCAGCAACACATATGTATATATTGATTTTCTCTGTAGCTATAGAAAAAAAAATTTATGCAACAAGTAGCAAAATTGTAAACCATCTTTCTCGACCAAATTCCTATCCATATTGCTTATTGTAGTTTTTTTACAATACTTTTATTATGATTTTGTATTCATATTGAGTTTTAATATTCCTTGGTTTCTCCTTGAAATAGAATTTTAATAAATTTAAATTTAAATTTAATAATATTTTAGATTTGAATATAAAAATATTTAAATTTAACTCAAACACGATCTACCAATCCTACTACCACGTTTTCTTTTTCAATCATCTTGATGTATCACTTGTTTTGGAGAAAAATTTTGAAAGCAAATATAATTTTGAGTTTATGATGTTTAGTGTAAAAGGAAAGGAAAAGACTTTGTACATCGCATCTGGTGTAGCAAGTTCTATATAAGCTACATCATTTCTTTTTATTGGTTTATATGTATACGATATTCATTAAAAAATGTTAAAGACAACTTTATGACGTTAAAAAAAATTATGATATTTAGTTTTAAATTTATCGTAGTTATAAAGCTCGAAGAGCTTCCATTTAGCTTCCAAAGCTTCCATAGCTAAAAAAATTATATATTTTAAATTTATGATACTATAGGTATAAAATTTCAGGGCATGCGTTCGCTTTCGGCCCGGCTTGATTGGAGTCAGGCCGTGCTTGGCTCGGGTTTTGAGGCTTCTTCTAAACCGGTTAAAATGCTAGTGGAAAGAACCGGTAAAACGGATAAACACTTAGTTTTAAATTTATCATAGTTATAAAGTAAAGATATGGATACTCAGGGCATGCGTTCGCTTTCGGCCCGGCTTGATTGGAGTCAGGCCGTGCTTAAGGCTTCTTCTAAACCGGTTAAAATGCTAGTGGAAAGAACCGTTTTGTCGCTGTTGAGCTGTTCGTAATGTTTATTGTGATCCGAGCGCCGTGGTGAATCAGGAAGCGCAGTAGCTGTCATACTGATAGCCGTTGGATCAGATCCACAGGATGGCGTGTGAATCAGGAAGCGCAGTAGCTGTCATACTGAGAGCCGTTGGATCTGATCCACAGGATGGCGTATGGGAAGTACCAGGGAAGGGTTAAAAAAAAAAATTGGCATGATGTCATCAAGTCTCTGTTGCCATATTCAATGCCGGTGCACCAATTTCTGTGATGCCACTTATGAAAAAGAATTTGTGTATGAACAAATACTAGTATATACCATACTATGCAGCAAAATAATAAATAAAATATGTAAATCACATAATTACATAAACATCAAGATTTACATTAAAATTTTTTTAAGATAAAAGAAAAAAAAACTACGAACAAATCAAAGAAGAAAATTCACTATACAATAATAAATATCCAAGTCTCAAAGTCCCTTGCCAGAATTTGAAAAACAATCACAAGAGAATAATAGGGATATAAGGATTACGTCACCAAAAATACGGTCTCCTGGATTACCTCTTATTTTCTTCTCTTTTCTTGTTTTTCTTCTGCAAGAACTTTACGTAATTTCTAGAGTTGAAGCCCTTCCACGTAGTTAAACATCAAATAACGGCCCTTTCTTTTCTTTCCCTAACAATCCATGCTCATAGAAAAAAAGAGAAATATATGCTACCTGCTCTACTTGCTTTACCTCTTTTTCTAGATGGCGACTCCTTTTAAAGAAAGAGAACAAATTCTGGCAAAAAAGAAGTAGCACTCCCTTTTGCGGACTGAATAAATGGACCATGAGCCCAATAGCCACTCGCTTCACGATGGTTCTATGACTAATTTCTAAACACTTTCACCAGGTAACTCAATTGACTTCAATAGCGAACTAAAATTATATAATTTAATTATAATAAAACTTTATCATTATATTATATTTAACTTTTTTTTTTATATCTATCAACTTTGGCATGTTTATATTGATGATTTCAAACTCATTTACTAGTTCAATTGCTTTCGTTAATGAACTAAATTGTGTAACCTAAAAACTCAAATATATAAAATTAAATATAAATTTTATAATTTTATTAAAAAAATTTGTATTTTAAAAACAGAGGATCAATCCTATGATCGAGCAAATTTTTGACTCCAACCCTCTCTTTGCACCCAAAACGCATCCAATGAGCCAACTCTTTATATATATATATATATAACTTTTAATAAATATTTATATATATTTTAATTAAATAATAATAATTTTGTAATGCCAATTGAGTCAAATTATGCAGGCAAATAGCTTCCATTCGGCTGAAAGTCATTTAGCTGTCAAGTCATCTCATCAACATTTGTAGTGGCTAAACAGCGTTAGAAGCGCATAGTAGAAGGGATGGCTTACAATAATGAGAATAGTTCATTTGCCGACTAGCTCTATACCATGACAGAGTATGTCATTACGATATATGGGCAATCCTAGCGTTTAATTTGAAACGCTCTTGTAAAGTAGATTCCATCCGAAGGCATGGAAACTTTTTTTTTTTTTCTCTCTCTCTCTCTCCAATCCTTCTTTCACTCTTTTCTCATTTAACCATTTTTTCTGTCTTCCCATCCGATGCCTTCATCCTTCAATTACACTCCTGATAGACATGAGCTGGTTGCTATTATGATATTTTATATCATGTCTTACCGGTTTTTGATGAGCTACGATAAGATATATAAAACTTTTTTTGTTTATTGTGAGTTGAGTTTACGTATATCTTTTTAAATTTTTGATTCATTTTTGAAAATTTGGCTTACTCCAGTTTGTGATTCGAAACACCAAACCTCAACCTTAAATCAAACCAATCAGGTTCTAAGAATCGGAATAGGAAGCAGCTAGCTTAAACCTCCTCATAAAAACAACTAAATCAGCTTAAACCCTTACACTTACCCGATGAATAAACAATGTATAGTATTAATCTTTAACATTGTTTATAAGGTGCAGGCTAGATCAAACATGTGATGGCACAAATAGATCCAGAAATTCTTGGCACTTCATCTATGGCATGTGATGTGGCTAATAAGCACCATGTGTAAAGTTAACGGCCAAAAGTTATCCAGACGGGCTCTAGGCAGTCCCACTTATAGGCGGCCTCGGCTCCAGGCGGCTCCACTTTCAAGCGGCCCTGGCTCCAGGCAACCCTAGCTCCAAGTGGCCCAACTTCCAGACGGCCCCGGCTTCAAGTGGCCCCAACTCTAGGCAGCCCTACTTCTAGACGGCTCTAGCTCCAAGCGGCCCCACTTCTAAGCAGCCCCGGCTTCTGGCGGCCCCGACTCCAGGTAGCCCCACTTCCAGGTGGCTCCAGCTCCAAGTGACCCCGACTCTAGGCAACCCCACTTCCAGATGGCCCCGGCTCCAAGCGGCCCTGGCTCTAAGCAGCCCCACTTTCAAGCAGCCCTAGCTTCAGGCGGCTCTGGCTCTAGGCAACCCCGACTCCATGCAGCCCCACTTCCAGACGGTGCCACTTTTAGGCGGCCCCCACTTTCAGAGGTCCGGCTCTAGGCGGCCCCACTTTCATAATAATCTTCAATTTCTCATGCTGATAATGATCCCTAAAAAGTCATCATTAGTCGAAAAAAGTACCAATCATCCAGTTCAGACAAGACAGATCTCTACTAATTCTGATATCCCATTTAAAAAGTCAAGGCTCATCATAAGATTTCAGGGCTTCTCAAGCAAGCTTCTCAAAACCCCATGCGTAGTCTATCATAAGTGCTGCAAGGCTTGTTCTTCCTGTTGGGAAAATTATTGAGAAATTATTTACCCAATTAATTGATTTTGATGATTAACAAAAGCCATGAGTATATTCATTGTGTTTCTGATAAATTTGATAAGTGTTTCAGGGATTAAGATCGGTTATTTATCCAAATGATACTTAGAAATCAGTTTTGAATTGAATTTCAATGGAATTTATTTAAGTTCAGAACTTGGAGCCGACACCCTAACAGACTCGAGCCGACTCCAGAGCATATCAGAACAGTTCAATATTTTTTGCACAGTTCGGAGTCAACACCTAGAGTTTTGGAGCCGACACCTGAAGTTTCGGAGCCGACACCCGACCTGGCGGAGCCGACTCTAACCTGAGTTACAGAGACTATTTTTTTGGAGCAATTTCTGGAGCCGACACATCATAAATTGGGAGCCGACTCCAGTCTGCAGGGAGTTGACACTTTGCAAAGTCGAAGCTGACTCCACGTTGAATTAATTTTTTCTATTTATGGAAAGACGATCTGGAGCCGGCACATGAAAAGTTGGAGCCGACTCCAACCTGTTAAAGATGATTTTCAAAAGTGCCAGATTAGCTCTAACGGATATATTTTCTCACCTAACTCTCAACGGATCTATTTTCTTGCGTGGAGAATCATCCAAGGTACTTTGTAACGACTATTTTCTCACCTAATCTTGGATTAAGACTCTATAAAAGAAGGGATTCGTCCTTTTGAAAAGAAGAACAAGAATAGAGAGAAAATAACAAAAAATCGAGAAAAATCTCTGAGTTCATATCTATCTTTCAAAGAGAGATTCAATATAAATTCTAAGCCCTAAAAGTTCAAATTCGGAGGATTCTTAAAAGAGAAGAGAAGAAGAGCAAAAGCCCTATTTCCTCAAAGTTCTCTCCAACATATTTCGGTCAAGAATCAGAGCTGAAGCTTGATTCAACCATTCAAAAGAGAGGAGGAAAGAAGAAAAGAAGAAAAGCTCAAATCTACTTGGCTTTAATCAGGCTTTTCTTACTCTTGTTTATTTACATTGCTTATTTGCTCATTTAAGGAGCTTTACTTTGTTGTAAACATTATCTTGATTTGCTGTTTACTAATTCAATCAGGGGGATTGAATTAGTTGAGGTAGTTTACCTTGGGAACAAGCTAGTTTAGCTTGGGTTGGGTTTTGTGCTGGCGAACCCGTGAAAACCGGCTGAGTTCATTGTGATCCCGTGTAAAACAACAAGTTAGAGTTGTGAGCTTGTAAAACAACTCAACTGTAATAAGTGGATTATAGTATGGACCCAAGAGCTGCTTGGGAGTGGACGTAGGTGTGGGATACACCGAACTATTATAAATATCTTGTGTTTGTAGTGATTGTCTCTATCTTTCTCTTTTATTGTGTTTTACATTATTGCTTCACTTCACAAGTTCACTTAATCCTCGTGAGATAGGTTTAAGTTTTAAGTGTTAAATTTTTTAAAGAACCCAATTCACACCCCTCTTGGGTTGCCATCTGGGCCAACACTTCTACTAAAAAGGAAGAGAGCTATGTGTATCTATAAAACACGTAAGAAGAACCCTTAGCCGAGGTATGAATACTTAAGTACTTAGAAGTTTTATCCTTTTCTTCTTAACTATCCTTATCTCAAGCTTCTTCAAGCTCATGGCTGTGATTCCGATCACCAAGTTGAGCGTCTGAGGGTTCCTGTAGAAATATCCGGCTCCCGGGACTTCTTGCAGATCTTGGTGCCGCGTTTAATTGTCTTTATCTCACTGGCGGTATGATTCAGTGACGTTCAAGAATGTTAGCTCAAGGTAATCGGGCTTCAACATCATGGATATTATATTGCTTTATTTTTCTGCTGCCAGGATTATTTTGGCATCAATGACGAAATCAAGATCATAAAGTTTTGTGGCACAATCGCATGCTATCTTGCACTACACTGAGAGTACCATCAAAGAGGCCTTCTAACTGCGAAAGCTGCTGGGATTTGACACAGCCCAAGGGTAGGACGAGTAGAAGCTCCACTCTTCCATGCATCATGTCTGTTTTTAATAAGCGAGTTCATAAGGTCCTGGAAAGGGGCAAATTTTTAAACTACTATTTTTTGTTCTTAAACTCTTATGGTAGTCTCATTGTCTCTCTTCTATTATTTCATTCTTTGATTAGGAATCCGAATGCTCTTTATAATACTTTAAAAATAATTTTATATTAAATAAAAAAAATATTATATGCTTATAACTTAAATCCATTTGCTATTTACTAACTTTCACTCAATTTTTTATGCCATGTGATTTCAGTCAACTAACGAATTAATTGGACAAACAGCACCTAATGCCAGCTTTTTGGTCTATGTGACATAAAGTATTTTTTTATTTTTTAAAGAAAATTAAGTGAATACAATATCATGTGCTCAAGTTTTGTCATGCTCAAATCCTGAGATTCAAGTTGGGAGCTAAGACAACTATTGTATACATATAAAGAGTTTTTTATAAATATGCAAGACATCAAATATGATATCATAATCAACAACATAAAGTTTCAATCATAAATTTAAAAAGTATTGTTGGGTAAAATAAATATTAGCTATAAAATTATTATTCTAAAAAAGAAACTATTTCAATCATAAATTTAAAAAGTATTGTTGGGTAAAATAAATATTAGCTATAAAATTATTATTCTAAAAAAGAAACTATGTCTCAATAACTAATTTATAAATTTTTTTTATTCTTCTAGCATATTTAGGCATTCTCCCAGGAGTATTCTCGTGTATCTATTGTAACCATATCTGAAAAAGAAAAGATAAAATATAACAAACTCCATAGTCCAATAAGCAATGATTAGCCTTTTAAAATATAATATAATATTAATATATAGATTAATTATTTAAAAAATTAAAATATAATAAGCTTCATAGTTCAATAAGCAATGATTAGCCTTCTAAAATGTAATATAATATAAGTACGCAGATACAATTTATCAAATAAAATAAATAATCTATAATTATCATATTTTTAGTTTTTATTATGTTATGTTATTTAATCTTAATTCTCATTGCATCTTATCCTTTAATCCTATTACGCTAGAATCATACCGTCAGTATTTTAGCCCTACAGGTAAGGTATCAACTAAGGTATAACCCTCAAAATCATAAGTATCACAAGCAAATAATCCTCATAAATAAGGTATTAATTAAGTATATCCCTGAGGATCATGAATTTTTTCATTATATAGCCCTACTAGTAGGGATCTACCGAGTATATAGTCCTACTGGTAGAGTATTCAAATCATCTAATATAATCAGGTTTAAAATTTTTAATTCAGTTTCATCGTCTCTTATTAAATCTTATTTATGATCAATTCAATATCTTTCGTCATAAATAAAAATAATCAATATTAAGTATAATTATGATAATTATGGTTAATATGCAAGTATGCATATTCATAAAATAAGCATAATAAGATGATCTTGAATAGAGAAGAGTAGAGAAGTAGATTCATGTAGCCGACCCTATGTAGTTAGGAAAAGGTTTAGATGAGTTGAATTAAAAAGCATAACAAGATGATAAATATTTATTTATTTAAAAACATACTAAATTATAGAAGTGACCCAATACTACTTATCTTCTTGATCCATTAATCTTTTTGATTCTTCAACCTTTATCTTCTTTATCCTTTTAAACTATTGATTTAATATCAAAGGACTTCCATTGAGTCTTATTAATAAAGAGATTTTCAAAGCAAATAGATTTTTTACTCTTCATAAAATATCAATCTCTTAAAATAATTAAACTTTTCAATTTTAGTACGATATTGATTTCTTTAAGAAAATCAAAGAGATAAATATCTATTAAATATTTAGAAATATAATTTTGACTTTCAAAGCAAATAGTTTTTCTACTCTTTATAAGATACCAATATCTTAATACAAATAAACTTTTTTATTTTAGTATTAATAGAATCCTTATTCCTTTTTAAAAAAATGAAAGAAATAAATACCATTAAATGTTTAAGAAAACCAAAGGAATAAATATTCATTAAATATTTAAAAATAGATTCATGCCTTTTAAAGCAAATAAGTTTCCTACGATTATAAAATACAAATCTTCTAAAATAAACAAAATTTTTAATTTTAGTAGTATATTGATTCTTTAAAAAAAATCAAGAGATAAATATTCATTAAATGTTTAAAATATATCACTTTTAGGTTGCATTTGGTAGCAGATAATCTGGATTTTATAGGCAATCCATATTACCATTTAATATTATTTGGCGATGCACCAAGCGCAGTCCTAAAGAAAATATATAGTTTATATGATATCAATCTCCTAAGACAAATAAACTTTTTCATTTTAATTTTAGTAGGATATTGATTCCTTTAAACAAATAAAAAAATAAATACTATTAAATGTTTAAGAAAACCAAAGAGATAAATATTCATTAAATTTTTAAAATAAATTCTTGTCTCCTAAAGTAAATAAGTTTCTCATGTTTTATAAGATACTAATCATTTAAAATGAATAAACTTTTTAGTTTTAGAAGGATATTGATTCCTTAAAAGAAATCAAAGAAATAAATACCCATCAAATGTTTAAAAATAGATTTATGACTCCTCAAGAAAATAAATTTTTTCCTCTTTATAAAATATCAATATCCTAAGATAAATAGATATTTCAGTTTTTGTCGAATTATGATTTTTTAAAAAAAATAAAAAAAATAAATATCAATTTAAATATTCTCATTGCTTCTTGTTGTTTGAGGTTTTTCTTCTCTAGAAACAAGAAATGGCTCCAATCCCACTTCTCAAGCCCTACAAGAAGGGTAGATTGGATCTCTCCCATAGGTCAGTAACTATAATTTATTTCTTTCTTCTTCTTTTTATTTTCTTTCTCTTTTCTTTTTATTTTTTCTTCCTCCGATTTGAAGCCTCATCGTTTAATGCAGTATGCAAGCTCTTTTGTTCTCTACTTCTAAACTCTATTTGTGAGTTCACCTTGCTTGCCTTAATAGTAATTAATTTTTAACCAAAAAAACCATAAAAAGAAATCAAACAATCAGGAAATCATTCCCTTATTTTCAGTAAAAAAAATAGGTCTATTTTGATTTCATTTTTTTCACTTTTGAAAATAAAAATACAAAATTCAATGCATGAAAGATATTCATTTATTTTATTCTAAAAATATTTTTAAAATTATAAGAAATAAAAGTGAAATTTTTACTTTCACTATTTTTAAAAATATATATATATTTTTAAGTCATAAAACCAAGCCTATCCCAATTTTGAAAGCCTACCCTAGCTCTCACGCTATGTCCTACTTTTCTTTTCTCTATTGTTAATGATGACTTTTTTTTTTTGATGGGAAATAGAGAGAATTCTCTTAGCTTTTATTAAGAAAATTATTTACAAGAGGGAAGAAAAATATTCAAGGATGGGGGAATCTGTGATCATCGTTTTATATACGTTTTTTTTAACGATTTTTTTTTTTTTTTTGTCTATCAAACATGTTTTATTATTTTTTTATTTGAAAAATAAGAGATGATGAAACGTGAAGCAGGTTAATTCACCTTCTCCGAGAGGCCTTAATCCAAAATGAAAATAGTAATGACAAAATCAATCAAGAGCGTAATTAAAGGATGACGAATTATGTTTTTATACTTTTCGTTCTGAAACTCTTTAGGATAGTTTTGGCACCATTGACAAGGGGGAGGTCCTTTGGCAACGTTCCCCAAGCGCATGCCATCTTATATTACTCTCAGCGGGCCTCCAAAGGTGGTCTTCTTATAGCTGAGGCCACCGGAGTTTCGGACACAGCTCAGGGGTAAAATCCTTCAGCCCCAAGCTCATCTCGTTATATTCTCTCTCTCTTAATGCAAGATAATTAATACTTCTTCCACATTTATTTCCCCCTGATGACTGAAGCTATAATCTATCTTTCAACTGAACATTAGGTACCCGCACACGCCTGGTATTTGGACCAAGGATCAGGTGGAAGCATGGAGACCTATTGTGGATGCAGTTCATAAGAAGGGTGCCATCTTCTTTTGCCAGATCTGGCATGTGGGGAGGGTTTCAAAATATTGTATTCTGGCTGGCCCTTTCAATTTCATGATTCATTGTGCATCTTTTATTGAGTTGATGCATTTCATTAGCACTTAAATTAATACTACACAAGAACATAGAGAAAATTGTCTTGGTGGAATTCTGTCACTTTGCTTCTTCATAATTTACTTTTGATAAGGTCCAGTTTGTTCTGATATTTTTTTTCATTTGCTTTGTTGTAGATTTGCAGCCCAACGGGCAAGCTCCAATCTCATGTACTGACAAGCCAGTAGCACCTCAAGAGCGAGCCAATGGCACCACTTCACATTTCCCACCTCCTCGGAAGTTGGCTACAGAAGAGATCCCTTTGATTGTCAATGATTTCAGACTTGCTGCTAAGAATGCAATAGAAGCTGGTAAGAGGCCTGTACTCCTCCTTTCATTTTAATTTGGTGTTGAGGTTACTGCCAGATAGGAGAGCCAGTACTAGTTTGCATTGGACATGGAGAATATTTTGCTAAACCCACTCTGTCCAACCTAAGCCAGAATCCAACCTTGGAGTCATCCCTCAGATCAGGAAGTTAGTACAGTTTGTGAAAGGTAGAATGTGTATCTGCAACTGAGAGCCCCAGATGATCAAAAATCAAAACCAAGCAATGCTTTGGAACCATGCAGTCTCTGTCACTTAATCATGATTTTTAAGTTGCATGCATACTGAAGGGTGTTCCACATATTGGCTAAATTTGGTGGAAGAGCTCTCTCTCTCTCTCTCTCTCTCTTCTGGGGGGAGTCTTAAAGAGGTTGCAGAGTTATCTTGGTTCAAAACTTAGCTATTTCACCCAATTTAGAGGAATTATTCTTTTTGGATCAACTAAATAATAATCATCTTTGTATGTTAAGTTGCCAACTTTGGTTTTCACTACAAGGATTTTGGGATCTTATTGCTGCTTTATAAATTTCCCATTCCTATCCATGTTCTCTGTTCTAGTACTATAAGCCTATTCAGGATGGTAATTTATGCAACATACTATAAGCCTTCAATTGATCATCATTTGCATGGTGGCTACACTGTCCTAAGACTAGTTTAAATAGCTAGGCCAAAAGTTTTCTCCAACTAATCATTGTTGTGGCACCTTGATGCATAGGGTTTGATGGAGTTGAGATCCATGGAGCCAATGGATATTTGATTGACCAGTTTCTGAAAGATGAAGTAAACGATCGGATTGACCAGCATGGTGGAAGCCTTGAGAACCGTTGCCGCTTTGCACTAGAAGTAGTGCAAGCCGTGATTAATGAGATTGGAGCTGACAGAGTTGGAATAAGGCTCTCTCCCTATGCTAACTACTTCGATGCAGGGGATTCTGACCCAGAGGCTCTTGGTCTCTACATGGTCAATTCTTTAAACAAATTTGGGATCGCTTACTGCCATATGGTGGAACCAAGGATGGTTGAAGTAGGAAAAAGGGCTAAAACTTCTCACTCTCTTCTTCCTATGAGGAAGGCATTCAAAGGAACATTCATTGTTGCTGGAGGTTATAACAGAAAAGAAGGCAATGAAGCTGTCTCTAATGATCATGCTGATCTGGTTGCATATGGGCGCTTGTTCTTAGCTAATCCTGATCTTCCTCGAAGATTTGAGTTGGATGCTCCACTTAACGACTATAACATGAACACTTTTTACATTCCTGATCCAGTTGTTGGATATACAGACTATCCATTCCTTTCTTAAATACTTGGTGTGAGGGGATCAGCAAATATTGACATACCTTACTACAGGTTAATTATGGTGCTATAATTATAATAAGGCAAATTCTATGATGCTTTTGCCCATTTGTAGAATGATGCTATAAATAAAGCAACTTCAAAGACATAAAGACAATGTATGATGGTATTAAAGGGTTTGAATTTGAGCTCTATATTAAAAAAAAATTATTAAAAAAGTTTGGTGGCTGAATGCTTATAATAAATATTTTTTTTTGAATATTGAACATTTTTTGAAGCATATTTTTATGAACTTTAGCACAATTCTATGGTATGATAGTTGAAAACTTTTCCATCTTCTGACACTATGGTTCCCTTTTGCATTTGATTCTGTCATTGTAAAGAGGATTGTATCTATGTTATCCCATTCAATTCCTAATATATAATTCCTTATTTTTTTCTATTTTTATTTTTTCAAGTGCATGCATGCACAGGGATGCTCTATGTGAAACATTCTATATTTCATGGTGTTAACTAAATAAATTATTGATCAGGAGCCTGTTTCGCAAGGTCTTGTTCTAACATTCAAGGGCATATCCTCCATTGTATAGATCATATTGAATATTTAATTGTCATTTGCAGTCTTATAAATGACTTTTTTTATTTTTTGGGCAAGATATGCATTAAATTTTAAATATATTTTATTGTTCAATCATTGTTGATATCATGATGAAAATTTTATAAGATGACATCTTTATAGGTATACCATAATTGTCGCATTCGAACTCGAGATTTGGAACAGAGGGCGTGGCATCAACCTTTCATTCTATTATTTTTGCTTGATTGTGGCACAATTTACAACAACAATTCAAAAAAGAATGACATCTAAACAAATCAATCCTTTTTTTTTTTTTTTGAGCAACAATTCTCAGCTTTTGAAGCACCTTCATAGCACTTTTGGTCTTGTGTTTTTGAGACCAACTAATTATTAATTAGAGCTAGAGCCTCATCACCACTGAAGTGCATGTATTGTGCAAAGCATGCAAAATTATTTTCTTAATTAAATAAAAATAAATAATATATTTTCTACAACTGCAAACAAATTTACTAAATATGTGATGCATGACAAAATTAACATTGTTATAACCATCCATACAGTATATGTTGAAATCCAGTGAAATTCATATATTTCTTTAACTTCAGAGTTTTTTTTCTTTCTCTCTGTCTTGATTGATACACCTATCTTGTTTTATCCTAGTTGTGTTTAAGTAGGACCTGTACCTGTTTTAGGAGCTGCTCTTTAGCCTTGTATTTAAATAACATATGTTCAACTTCGCATCATCCATTATCTATAAATTAACAATGATCCTTCATTTTTCCTCAATCTAACCATCCACCATTCTAATAGCTACGAGCATATTAGACTAAGCCTCCTCCATCCACTACTTGTTGATATTTAATTGAGATATTTCTTGCTTTAAAGTTAAGTTACAAATAAGCAAAGAAGTGAATCAAACAATATTCATGATACAAATTTGAGCACCTTATTAACATCTCTATTTATATTATATCCATCAAACATCAATAAATTTAATAATTAATTAATATATATGTTGTCGCCGGGATCCATCCTCCGACTCGGGCGCGGTCGATCTCCAAACAAGAGGGGGCAGACCTGCACAAAAGTCCTCGCGCAAGAGGCGTTGGGGGTGGCCCTCTGCGGAAGACCCTCCGACGCTCAAGTCAGTGGAGAAGAAATCGACGATCAACCAGATAATGGGGAGGTGGATCTCTCCGGGAGGCCTCTCCGGGGGCGGCCAATCGGGAGCTCTGGAAGGCAAGAGCACCGACGAGCTGCCGGCGTGAGGGCAGGAGAGTGAGAGCGCACGTATGAGTGTGCATACAGGAGTGCGTCGAATATGCGTACCTGAGGGAATCTGCCAGTGTGGTAGTTATAGGCTGTTACCTGTGTCTTGAGCGCCTTCTGGAAGGGTCCAGAGGTTGTTAGGATACGGAGGCGGATAGAATCAGACCGTTGTGGGGCCGTTGGAATCCATATCCTGTTTGTTAGGGGATCGACGGCCAGGAGAGCTTCTTAATGACTGAGATCTGGCTGAGTAGGCCTAGGGTAATTATGATAGGTCCTAGGCCACGTTCCGATATGATTCCTTGTCTAGGATGTCGTTATGGTAAGCCTGAGCTCTTCTGCGTTAGGTTCCGCGGAGGTGGGTATTGGATTGTGGATTATTTAACGTAGCCGGGCCACGGTGACTCAGGGAGACCGAGCTATGGAAGTCCGGAAGGGCCGAGCTACGGGAGCCCGGAAGGGCCGAGCTACGGGAGCCCGGAAGGACCGAGCTACGGGAGCTCGGAAGGGCCGAGCTACGGAAGCCCGGAAGGGCCGAGCTACGGAAGCCGGAAGGGCCGAGCTACGGGAGCCCGGAAGGGTCGAGCTACGGGAGCCCAGAAGGGCCGAGCTACGGAAGCCCGGGAAGACCGAGCTACGGAAGCCCGGAAGGGCGAAGGGAGGAGGTTGGCCTTAGCCGCCTCGCATGGATATTGATGCAATGACGATTTTACCCCCCAACACATGCCCTCCACTCCCTAGTTTGAAGCGTAGATTCGGGCATAGGGAGTATAAATCTGAGCGGCGCGATGGCGAAATCGCTCACTTGAGGGAGGGCGCTAAATGGCACCAAGGGACAATAGCTCGGGTGAGCAATGAGTTATCCCAAGCCTGGGAGGAAATCGGAGCCAAACAGTCGAGGATCATCAATCTGCAGGAGAGAGTCAAGCTGGTCGGGGCTGACAGAACAAGAGCCAGGGGCGAGGCTGAGGAGTTGGCCAAGAGGTTGGCCAAACGAGAGGAGGAGGTACGATCTCATTTCTCCCCCCCCCCCCCCCCCTTTTTTAGCTTCTTCTACTGGTTTCTTGTGATGCCGACTAACTTTGGCTTTTTCAGATGGCGAAGCTGGAGTTAGAGATTCGGGCTCTTCAAGGCGAGCTTGTGTCCAACCGCAATAAGAGCTCAGAATTCGAGATGCGGGCCGGCGAGTTTGAGAAGTAGAATATCATTCTGCGGGCCCAAGTTGCAGAGGCTGAGAAACAGGCTGCTGAGGCCAACATGCAACTCGCCATACTCAAGGAGAGTAGGATGCTATCGGCGTTGACGCCTTCCAACTTGGCTGCAGGAATGCAAAGAGAAGATATCCAGCGAGCATCCAGAATGGGATCTCTCTTTTCTGGACGCTGAAACTCCTGATGACGGTGAGTCCGAAGGAGAAGAAGAGGACGAATATGTCGACGTCTCCGACACCGATCCTGGTGCTGTCCCAGGTCCCGGCGAAGCCGCAGCTTCTGGGGGACGGTCACGAAATGCCGCTGAAGGGGCAAAGGTATTGGAGAAGGGGGAGTCTAGTCACACCTCTGCAGATGTAACCGAGAGCTCCTCTAAAACCGACGTGGTTCCTGGCCCTTAGAGGTCACTCCTGTGCTTTGTTTCTTGAAAGTCTGACCGACGCTTCTTAATGAATGGAGCCTTTGTTTTCATTTGAGTGTTTTTCTTTGTATGGCCCTGTTGCCGTCCGGTTTTGCCTCAATCGTGAACAACTTATGGCCCGCTGATGTTTTTGGTTATTTTTGTTTCGGGATTGAGGGAGTGCATTGGCTTAACCCAAGGCGGGGCGATTGCCTTGACTGGTGAATCGACAGGCGATCCGGTTCGGCTCATGTCTTAATTAAGGCTCAAGAAACAAAGCTGGTCGGTTAAGTCCAATTGGCAAAGTAGGTCGGCTTGGGCTGACAATCAAGATAGGTCGACTAGGGCCGACAAGCGAGATAGATCGGCTAGGGCTGATAAGTAAGATAGGTCGGCTAGTGCCGGCAAGCAAAGATAGGTCGCTAGGGCCGACAAGCAGAACAGGTCGGCTAGGGCCGATCAGCAAAAATAGGTCGGCTAGGGCCGATAAGCAAAACAGGTCGGCTAGGGCCGATCAGCAAAATAGGTCGGCTAGGATCGATCGAAAAAGATAGGTCGGCTAGGACCGATCAGCAAAATAGGTCGGCTAGGGCCGATGGGAAAAGGTAGGTCGGCTAGGGCCGACAAGCAAAACAGGTCGGCTAGGGCCGATCAGCAAAATAGGTCGGCTAGGACCGACCGGAAAAGAAAGGTCGGCTAGGGCCGACGGGAAAAGATAGGTCGGCTAGGGCCGACAAGCAGAACAGGTCGGCTAGGGCCGATCAGCAAAATAGGTCGGCTAGGGCCGACAAGAAAAGGTAGGTCGGCTAGGGCCGACAAGCAAAACAGGTCGGCTAGGGCCGATCAGCAAAATAGGTCGGTTAGGACCGACCGGAAAAGATAGGTCGGCTAGGGCCGACGAGTAAGGTAGGTCATCGCGCTTTTTGCTATTCTGTCAGCGCCCTGCCGTTTTGTAGGCGAATCGGTTTTCGTTTCACCAAAATCGGCGGTACGGTACTGTGGAGAACATAAAGTTGCACTTAAAGCTTTCCGGAAGGTGCTCTTTTCCCATGCAGGTCGTTTCATCGTGCTGCGCACGCAGCCGCTTACCATTGGAGGACGTTATTTTCGAAGGACGATCTCCTGAACCTGCCAGTTTTCGAAGTGCTAGTGGACGATCTCCTGCATTTAATGACCGTGATTTGGGATCAGGAGGAGATCTCCGTATACGTCACAGCTCAGGCGGTGGGCTTGGCGCGCAGTAGGGCGCCGCGTCTATCCTGAGGGGCCACGTGGTGGCATGGGCCAGATGTTTGAATCTCGGGGCTTCCCGCTTGGGTAGCTTTTCCCCGGTTCATTTCTGCCTATAAAAAGGGGAAAATGGAGGTCAGTTTTGGTCATCCCCAAAGTTTCTTTCCCGTTAGAGCTTTCATCATGCTTGTTTCTCTGGGAGTGGGAGGACTGAGCTTTTCTCTTGCAAGCCTCTTTCCTCCGGACAGCTGGGGAGACGAAGGGGCCGCCGAAGAATGGCTCACCCTTAGGGGATGAGTCTCGGAGATCATATGGAGAGCGCACATGGAGGGCGCAGAGGTCACACGGAGAGCGCACATACACTCTTCCAGTGTGACCTTTGTGGTTCTCCTTCGGAGACGCATGGTAGGAAGTACACGCGGACCTCCCATGGGTTGTGTGAATTTCGCCTCCTCCCCTGGTTTGGATTCCTGGGCTCGGCTGCCCGGGGAATCTTTTACCACATGGGGAGGGGGTGAAGGCGTGCCGCCCGCCGACCCCTTGTCCTTGAGACTTGGTAAGGTGCGGCGGTATATACTCGGTTCGGGAGAGCGTTCCGACGCCAGGGTCCGCTGGCTCCCTACCTGCTCGCTGAGGGGTCCCTCGGTTGGGTGGTCTAGGATGGCCATCCAGATATCTCGGTTGGGTCACCGAGATATCATTATTGACTGAAGCTGGTCGCAACTATTGGTCCATGTCGCCCGACTATTATCAGCTCGAGTTGACTGGATGCGACTTATCTGGTTCGGCGGTCGGACGCCGGAGCATCACAGTTGCCTATGTCTGCTTTGGAGCAGTTGCCCGAGTTTTGTACTTGTCTTTATTTTATGCATTTCGATGCTCTTGTAATGCCTCTATGGCATTTGTAATCGATCTTGATCGGCAATAAATAAGAGAGTCCTGTTTTGTTTCTCCATCTTTATCTTTTTGTGCCAAGTTCGCTGTCGTTGCTGTTCATGGGGTACGAAGGCGTCTCGCTCGTCCTTAGACGAGGATCCCGCACCCTCCGAACTAACTGAGGTTCGTAAACGACGGTCTAGGGACCGTTCGGAGAAATGCACTCCCTACTCCGATCCAAAGCTTGGAATTTTTGTGCTTCGTCCTTATCGGAGCTCGCATCCTTGCAGGTCGGCTTTGCCGAAGTTCAGAAAATTTGTGCTTAGCTTCACCGAGGTTCGAAGAATGCTATACTTGGCCCTGCCAAGGTTCGGAGAATGTTTTACTTGGCCCCGCCAAGGTTCGGAGAAACTGTTGCTCGGCCCAGCCGAGGTTCGGAGAATATTTTACTTGGCCCGGCCAAGGTTCGGAGAATTTGTTGCTTGGCCCAGTCGAGGTTCGGAGAATATTTTACTTGGCCCTGCCAAGGTTCGGAGAATGTTTTACTTGGCCCCGCCAAGGTTCGGAGAAACTGTTGCTCGGCCTAGCCGAGGTTCGGAGAATATTTTACTTGGCCCGGCCAAGGTTCAGAGAATTTGTTGCTCGGCCCAGCCAAGGTTCGGAGAATATTTACTTGGCCCTGCCAAGGTTCGAAGAATTTGTTGCTCGGCCCAGCCGAGGTTCGGAGAATATTTTACTTGGCCCTGCCAAGGTTCGGAGAATTTGTTGCTCGACCCAGCCGAGGTTCGGAGAATGTTTTACTTGGCCCTGCCAAGGTTCGGAGAATTTGTTGCTCGGCCCAGCCGAGGTTCGGAGAATATTTTACTTGGCCCTGCCAAGGTTCGGAGAATGTTTTACTTGGCCCTGCCAAGGTTCGGAGAATTTGTTGCTCGGCCCAGCCGAGGTTCGGAGAATATTTTACTTGGCCCTGCCAAGGTTCGGAGAATATTTTACTTGGCCCTGCCAAGGTTCGGAGAATTTGTTGCTCGGCCCAGCCGAGGTTTGGAGAATGTTTTACTTGGCCCTGCCAAGGTTCGGAGAATTTGTTGCTCGGCCCAGCCGAGGTTCGGAGAATATTTTACTTGGCCCTGCCAAGGTTCGGAGAATGTTTTACTTGGCCCTGCCAAGGTTCGAAGAATTTGTTGCTCGGCCTAGCCGAGGTTCGGAGAATATTTTACTTGGCCCTGCCAAGGTTCGGAGAATATTTTACTTAGCCCTGCCAAGGTTCGGAGAATTTGTTGCTCGGCCCAGCCGAGGTTCGGAGAATATTTTACTTGGCCCTGCCAAGGTTCGGAGAATTTGTTGCTCGGCCCAGCCGAGGTTCAGAGAATATTTTACTTGGCCCTGCCAAGGTTCGGAGAATTTGTTGCTTGGCCCAGCCGAGGTTCGAAGAATATTTTACTTGGCCCTACCAAGGTTCAGAGAAATTGTTGCTCGGCCCAGCCGAGGTTCGAAGAATATTTTACTTGGCCCTGCCAAGGTTTGGAGAATTCCTGTCCAGACAAGGAGCTCGGTCATGCCGAGGATTGGTAAGCAGCATCTGTTTCTTTTTTGCAATTTTTGGTGATGCAGTGCATAATGATTTGTATTGAGGAAAATGCGCCGACAGGAAGATATAATGAGGCATATGAGAATAAATTTGGAGAGGATGTACCCTATTAATAATATTTTCGGAGATTGTCCGAATTCCACGTCCGGGGAATGGATTTCCCATCCAAATCCCGCAGCTTGTAGGTTCCCGGTCCGATGATCTCCGCTACTTGGTACGGGCCCTCCCAGTTCGGCGCCAGCTTTCCTTGTTCTAGCGGCTTGGAAACAAAGGCCTTTCGGAGGACAAGGTCGCCGGGTAGGAAGGCCTTCCCTTTGACCCTGGAAGCATGGTAACGCGCCACCCTTTGTTGATAAGCAGCCACTCTGATCCGGGCCTTCTCTCTAATTTCCTTCACCAAGTCAAGGTTGGTGCGGAGTTGTTCGTTGCTAGCTTCTTCTGAGTAGCTTTCCACCCGCAATGATGGGAGGCCGACTTCCACAGGGATAACGGCCTCTGTACCGAAAGCCATTCGGAATGGGGTTTCGCCTGTCGGAATTCTTGGGGTTGTGCGGTAGGCCCATAAGACATGGTGCAGCTCCTCCGCCCACTTGCCCTGGGCTCTGGAGAGGCGAGCTTTGATTCCCTGAAGGAGGGTCCTATTGGTCACCTCAGCCGCTCCGTTGGCTTGTGGGTGCCCGACTGAAGTGAGGTGATGACGGATTCCATGTTCCTCACAGAACTGGCAGAATTTAGAGTTGTCAAACTGCTTTCCGTTGTCGGTGATGATAGTATGCGGGAGGCCGAATCGGCAGATGATGGACCTCCACACAAAATCTCTGGCTCATGCCTCGGTAATTTGTGCAACTGCTTCCGCTTCGACCCATTTGGTGAAGTAGTCGATGGCGACGAATAGAAATTTCCTCTGTCCCGTGGCAAGCGGGAATGGGCCGAGGATGTCCATCCCCCATTTGGCGAAGGGCCAAGCGGAGGATATGGAAATTAGTTTGGCGGAAGGGAGCCTTTGGATGCTCGAATGCCTCTGGCAGGGATCGCAGGCTCGGACCAGGTCATCCGCGTCCTTCTGCATGGTCGGCCAGTAGTAGCCTTGTTGCAGCACCTTGTGGCATAGGGACCGGCTTCCCAGATGGTTGCCGCAAATCCCTTCATGTACTTTGCGCAGGGCATAATCCACTTCAGACGGGCGAAGGCATCTGAGCAGCGGCATAGAAAAAGACCGTTTGTAAAGCAGGTTGTCAATCAGCACGTAGTGGGTGGCCTACATCCTCAGCTTTCTAGCCTCCCTTCGATCGGACGGAAGAGACCCTTCTCTGAGATATTTGAAGATAGGGTCGAACCATGATGGTTCGGCCTCGACTTGCATTATTCGGCCGGCCTCCGTGATGCTGGGCTTCTCCAAAGTCTCCAGGTGGAACTTCTGCTCAGCATCCATTGACTCCGCGGTCGCCAATCGGGAGAGCAGGTCGGCGCGGACATTCTCGGATCTGGGAATCTAAATGATTTCAAACTCGATAAAATATGGAAGCAGGTTCCGTACCTCCTGAAGATACCGAACCATGTTTGGTTCCCGGGCTTCAAACTCTCCCCGCACATGGCCGGCTACTAGCTGAGAGTCGGTGAATGCATTAAGCTTCTTCACCTTCAGATTGCGGGCGATTCGGAGACCGGCTAACAGGGCTTTGTACTCGGCTTCGTTGTTGGAGGCTGGGAAGGAGAATCGAACGCCATACTCAAAGGTAATTCCCTCCGGACTGGTAAGAACCAGACCCGCACCGGAGCAATGGGCATTGGATGATCCGTCGACATGGAGGAGCCATCGGGCTCCAGCTTTTGGTTCCTCGGGGGAGTCTGGGGTAGAACCGTCCTCCGGAATGGTACACTCGAGGAGGAAGTCGGCTAGCACCTGGGCCTTGATGGCCGGATGAGGCTGGAAATGTATGTCATGCTCACTTAGCTCAACGGCCCATTTGGTCATTCTCCCCGATGTCTCGGGACGTGGACCACCGCCTTGATGGGTTGGTCGGTTAGAACTGTCACGGAATGTGCTTGGAAGTACGGCCGCAGCTTCCGAACTGAGGTGATTAAAGCCAACACCATCTTTTCAATTCTGCTGTACCTTGTCTCCGCATCGCGGAGTAGCCTGCTGACATAGTAGATCAGCTTTTGGACTTTGCCTTCTTCTTTGATCAGCACCGAGCAAACCGCACCTTCCGAAACCGCCAGGTACAAGAATAGGGTCTCCCCTGGGGTCGGACTGCTGAGGAGCGGGGGCGAGCCGAGGTACTTCTTGAGATCTTGAAACGACCTTTGACATTCGGGAGTCCACTGGAAGTTTTTGGCCGATCGGAGAGTTTTGAAGAAGGGGAGGCATCTTTCGGCCGATCGCGCCACAAAGCGATTTAGGGCCGCTATCCTCCCAGTTAGGCGTTGGACCTCTTTGACAGATGCCGGGGGCCATTTGTTGGAGAGCTTGAATCTTCTGGGGGTTGGCTTCGATACCTTGCTGGGAGACCATGAAGCCGAGAAACTTCCCCGAGTTAACACCGAAGGCACATTTGGTCGGGTTGAGTCTCATCTCGTACTTGCGCAGCATGGTGAAGCTCTCTGCGAGGTCCTCAACATGTCGTGATGCCTCCTTGCTTTTAACCAGCATGTCGTCCACGTACACCTCCATATTCCGGCCGATCTGCTCATTGAACACTTTGTTGACCAGCCTCTGGTAGGTGGCACCTGCATTTTTAAGACCAAAAGGCATAACGCGGTAACAGTAAGTACCTCGGTCGGTTATGAAGGCGGTCTTTTCTTCATCTTCAGGGGCCATTCGGATCTGATTGTAGCCGGAATAGGCGTCCATGAATGACAGCATCTGGTGGCCTGAGGTGGCATCCACGAGCTGGTCGATCCGAGGAGGGGAAAGCTGTCCTTCGGGCAGGCTTTGTTAAGGTCGGTGAAGTCGATGCAGATTCTCCACTTGCGTTCGACTTTTTCACCATGACGACGTTTGACAGCCAGCTCGGGTAATTTACCTCTCGGACGAAATTGGCTTTGATGAGTTTGTCTACCTCTTCCTCGATGGCCTTTTGTCGCTCTGGGGCGAAGCTTCTCTTCTTCTGCTTAACCGGCCTGTGCATCTCGTCCACATTGAGATGATGGACGAGGACCTCGGGGCTGATCCCTGGCATGTCGGAGGCGGACCAGGCGAAGATGTCAGCGTTACCTCGGAGGAACCCGATCAATCTATGCCGAGGCTCTCCTTTGAGCAGCGACCCGATTTTGATGGTTCGGTCGGTCGAGCTTCGTCCAGCGGTACCTCCTCCAATTCCTCCTTCGATTCTCCTCTTGTTCGGCGAAGTCCTCGCGAGCGTCTAGCCCATCAACCTCTGGCATTCTAGACTGTAGGCTTGTAACGAAGCACTGCCGAGCCATGGCTGACTTCCCCGAACAACTCCAACTCCTCGTTCGGTGGGAAACTTCATGGATAGGTGCGGGATGGAGACAACGGCCTTGAGGGACATCAGACCGGGCCTTCCGAATATTGCGTTGTAGGGGGATCTGAGGTCGGTCACTAGGAAATCTGTCTGGACAATGGTCACGAGGGGCCAGGTTCCCGCGCGGACCGTCAAGGTGACGACCCCTTCCGGGATGACGACGTCGCCTGTGAATCCCATCAAGGTGGAATCCATGGCTCGAAGATTTTCCATGAGTAATTTCATCCTGGCAAACACACCGAGGTACAAAACATTTACCGAACTTCCACTATCAACTAGGATTCGGCTTACATCATAGTTGTTCAAATTAAGGGATACAACTAGTGCGTCATCATGGGGGAGCTGTATCCCTAGGAGATCATCGGAGAAGGAGAGTTCACCCGTCCGTGCCTTCTTTGGCACTGATCCATCACTATCGCCTCTGGGGTTCGATCCGCCGGCCTCTTCAATCATATTAATACGGCCGATCACGGGTGGATTCGGTGGAGGAGGAGGTGTTGAAGTTCGGGCTGGCGGTCACCTCCTTGTTGTTGTGGCTCGGGTGCCCTCCTGAACTGATTCAGTCGCCCCCGCTGGATTAGTCTCTCGATTTCATTTTTCAGCTGCCAGCATTCTTCAGTGTCGTGGCCGTGCTCCCGGTGGTAATGGCAGTACTTGGTAGGATCTCTTCGGGTTGGGTTCCCTCAGAGAGGTATTGGCCGGGGGAGCTGGCGCTCTATCTCCATGAGGATTTGCGTCCGGGGCACGGTCAACGGAGTGTAGTGGTTGTATCGCCTGGGAGGACTCCGGGAGCGATTCCTTGGCGGCAGCGGAGGGACTCTCTGGCGGCGAGGCGGACTTGGCCGCCGGGCGGGACGGTGCCTGTCGGAGACTTTGGGCTCCTTCTTCTTTGCCTGCTCAGCGCGGGCAACCCTCCGTGATTCTTCAACCCTAGCGTACTTGTCCGCCAGGGCCATCATATCAGAGAGGCCGGGGGGGTAGCTGACCTCCATAGCTAGGTAGAAGTCGCTTTCCTTCGAAACTCCCCCCGCTAGAGCAGACATGGCTGCCTCATGATTAAGGTGGTCCACTTCCAATATGGCCTTATTGAAACGGCCAAGGTAATTCCTCAAGGACTCCCCCTCTCTCTGCTTAACCTCGGAGAGGGAGTCGGACCTTCGTCAGTGGCGGCGACTGCTGACGAACTGGCCAATAAAAAGGTGGCTCAGCTCGTCAAATGAATCAATAGAACCTGGCTTCAAAGCGTTGAACCAGGTTCGGGCGGATCCTCTGAGGGTAGAGGGGAAGGTGCGACAGAGGACCGCATCAGATGCTCCGTGGAACATCATATCGACCGGAAGCTGCTGAGATGGTCGTCCGGGTCAGAAGAGCCGTGATAGGGTTCGACGGCTGGTAACTTGAAATGGGAGGGAATCACTTCCTCTATGATCCTCTTAGAGAAAGGGATGCCCTGCTCCGCCTTGGGCTGGGGCGGATGGACCTGCTTGGCGGCGTCCAGCTCTTGACGCATTTCCTGGATCTGACGACGGATCTCCTCTTCGCCAGCCAGAGGGGAGCCGGGCGAGAGGATCGCAGAGACGGCGTCGAATCATGGTGGGAAGTCACCGGTGAGAGAGACCGGGCTCGCCGAGATCTGGGAGGACCTTCATTGCGACCGCCTCGCGGGATCGGCTTGTCTCCTCTAGGTCGGTGTGGGGGGTCCGCGGACTTGCGTGGACTGGAGGAGGAGGTCGTCGGTGAAGAAGGGACCGCCGCTTCCTTACGAAAGTGCGGAGCAGGAGGACCTGTGAGGCACTCCTGAACTAGATGGGTCAGAGTTTGAACTTGCTGGACCAGCGAAGCGAACTGGTCCTGGGTCACCGGGATGGCAGGTGGTGACGGGGTTTCGACTGGTGGTGGTTGCGGCGCTACACCGCTCGTCGGATCAGGCCTCTGGGAAGCGACCTGATCTTGAGCTTCCGAGGTTGCTCTTCTCCGGTTGGCCATTAGAGAGGTTCTGCTCCGGATTTAGATCCTTGTCTCCTCTTTCTAAGTTTTAATGGGACTTGAGGCCCTTCCTCTAGCGCCAATCTGTTGCCGCCGGGATCCGTCCTCCGACTCGGGCGCGGTCGATCTCCAAACAAGAGGGGGAGGACCTGCACAAAAGTCCTCGCGCGAGAGGCGTTGGGGGTGGCCCTCCGCGGAAGACCCTCCGTGATTCTTCGACCCTAGCGTACTTGTCCGCCAGGGCCATCATATCAGAGAGGCCGGAGGGGTAGCTGACCTCCATAGCTAGGTAGAAGTCGCTTTCCTTCGAAACTCCCCCCGCCAGAGCATACATGGCCACCTCATGATTAAGGTGGTCCACTTCCAACATGGCCTTATTGAAACGGCCAAGGTAATTCCTCCCGGGCTTGGGATAACTCGTTGCTCACCCGAGCTATTGTCCCTTGGTGCCATTTAGCACCCTCCCTCAAGTGAGCGATTTCGCCATCGCGCCGCTCGGATTTATACTTCCTATGCCCGAATCTACGCTTCGAACTAGGGAGTGGAGGGCATGTGTTGGGGGGTAAAATCATCATTGCATCAATATCCGTGCAAGGCGGCTAAGGCCGACCTCCTCCCTTCGCCCTTCCGGGCTTCCGTAGCTCGGTCTTTCCGGGCTTCCGTAGCTCGGCCCTTCCGGGCTCCCGTAGCTCGGCCCTTCCGGGCTTCCGTAGGTCGGCCCTTCCGGGCTCCCGTAGCTCGGCCCTTCCGGGCTCCCGTAGCTCGGTCTCCCCGAGTCACCGTGGCCCAGCTACGTTAAATAATCCACAATCCAATACCCACCTCCGCGGAACCTGATGCGGGAGAGCTCAGGCTTACCATAACGACATCCTAGACAAGGAATCATGTCGGAACGTGGCCTAGGACCTATCATAATTACCCCAGGCCTACTCAGCCAGATCTCAGTCATTAAGAAGCTCTTCTGGCCGTCGATCCTCTAACAAACAGGATATGGATTCCAACGGCCCCACAACGACCTGATTCTATCCGTCTCCGTATCCTAACAACCTCTGGACCCTTCCAGAAGGCACTCAAGACACAGGTAACAGCCTATAACTACCACACTGGTAGATTCCCTCAGGTAGGCATATTCGACGCACTCCTGTACGCACACTCATACGTGCGCTCTCACTCTCCTGCCCTCACGCCGGCAGCTCGTCGGTGCTCTTGCCTTCCAGAGCTCCCGATTGGCCGCCCCCGGAGAGGCCTCCCGGAGAGATCCACCTCTCCATTATCTGGTTGATCGTCGATTTCTTCTCCACTGACTTGAGCGTCGGAGGGTCTTCCGCGGAGGGCTACCCCCAACGCCTCTCGCGCGAGGACTTTTGTGCAGGTCCGCCCCCTCTTGTTTGGAGATCGACCGCGCCCGAGTCGGAGGACGGATCCCGGCGGCAACAATATCTAATATAAATTTTTTTGTAATCTTATTTAATATTATAGTACTTATAAATCTTTAAGCAAAATCAATGGTCATATTAACTTAATTTATTTTTCACCTAATGATCCCTTTCATTTAGTAATCACGAAGTTTAGTTATATTCATATTTATACTTATACTTTCGATCTTTAATTTATATTTCTACCCGTTCAAAACAAATAAATATGTTAATTATATATTCAACTAATATTGCATTAAATACAATTAGTTATGAATATAGGAACGCTGAAGTTAGATCTATTTTGAATTAAAGAATGAAGGGCTCCTTAACATCCAAAACTATTTATTTGGATTTTTTTAACATCATAAAATTATATCTTCCTCAATAACGATAAGTTTGGTAGTCATATTGGATTGGATTGAATTGAAGTGGGATTATATTAGTAATTTCAAGCCTCTTCTTTGGTTTAATAGTCTAAATTTTTTAAACATACAAAATCTATATTTGATGGGGGCTTACGCTGTGTGTGTGTATATATATATATATATTAGATTGGATTTAATTCAATTAACATTCCAAACTCGGTCTAAATGGGAGGCCGGCCGGAATTGGACTTGAAAAAATTCATCCATAGGAATTAGACCAGATTCCATATTAGGACGCGGTCGAACCAGCCGGACTCGTGGGATGCGTGAGCAACCTTGCCAAGGCGGCATGGTTTACGGGGCAGTTCTTGAGGTTATATTTAGAGAAAATCCTGAATGATGATATAGATTGTTTATAAGATAAATTATTAATAATATTAATTATTATGTTTGATATATACAGATAATGCTATAATAATATTAATTACTGTGTTTGTGTTTAGTACGATAATTATCAATCATATAACATTAAATTTTTAAAATACTTTTAAATTAAATTTATTAATTTTTATATTATTATATATTAATTTAAAAAATATATTTATAAATAATAATATTAAATATATATATTATAAATAATATTCGAAATAGCTGTGAGGATGCCAAAGGCCAAAGTTCGTAGCATTTGGAGATAGCCGGGGTGGCCAAGATTAATGACTCAACTCGGTAGCTCGAAACCTTGACACGAAGGTTCCAGTGTAATCAATAGAGGAGAAGACGAGTAAAGAGCGATCAAATAAAGCAATAATAATTTTGTTAAAAAAATTATCGAATTACTATATCTTTAATAATATAATTTGAATTATTTCTTACTATAAAATAATTTATTATTTAAAATATATCAAATATAATTATTATTGGGGGTAAAATCATCATTGCATCAATATTCGTGCGATGAGGCCAAGACCGACCCCGTCCCTCCGCCCGCCATGATGTCCCCGAGCTTCTCGTAGCTTGGCTCCCCCGAGCTCCCATAGCTCGTTTCCCCCGAGCTTCCCATAACTCGGCTTCCCCGAGCTTCCATAGCTCGTCTTCTCCGGGCTTCCATAGCTCGTCTTCCCCGAGAATCGTCATTGCATCAATATTCGTGCGAGGAGGCTAAGACCGACCCCATCCCTCCGCCCGCCATGATGTCCCCGAGCTTCCCGTAGCTCGGCTCCCCGAGCTCCCATAGCTCGTCTCCCCCGAGCTTCCCATAGCTCGGCTCCCCCAAGCTTCCTATAGCTCGTCTTCTCCGGGCTTTCATAGCTCAGCTCTCCCCGAGCTTCCATAGCTCAGCTCTCTCCGTAGCTCGGCTTTCTCCGAGCTTCCGTAGCTCGGCTCCCCCGAGCTTCCCGTAGCTCGTCTTTCCCGAGCGATTCATGATCCGATACTCACCCCCGCGGAACCTGGCGCAGGAGAGCCTAGACCTATCGTAACAGCATCTCAGGCAAAGAATTATGTTGAAGAGTGGTCTAGAACCTAATACGGCTACCTAGGACCTACGCACCTACCAGATCCCAAGCCGTCAAGGAGCTCTCCTAGCCGTCGATCCCTTAACAAACAAGATACGGATCCCAACGGCCCCACAACGGCCTGATTCGATCCATCTCCGTATCCTAACAACCTTCGAACCTTCTAGAAGGCGCTCAAGATCCAGGTGACAACCTATAAATATGACACTCCCAGATTCCCTCAGGTATGTGCTCACTCTCACACTCACTCTCCCACTCTCCCCAGCTGCTCATCGGCGCTCCCCCTTCTTGAGCTCCCGATCGGCCGCCCCTGGAGAGACTCCCCGGAGAGATCCACCTTCCCGTTTTCTGTTGATCGCCGATTCCCCCCACTGACTTGAGCATCGGAGGGTCTTCCACGGAGGGCCACCCCCAACGCCTCTCGCGTGAGGACTTCTGTGCAGGTCCGCCCCAGGAGATCGATTGCGCCCGAGTCAGAGGACGGATCCCGGCGGAAACAGATTGGCGCTAGAAGAAGGGCCTCAAGTCCCGTTAAAACTTGAAGAAAGGAGATAAGGATCTCGATCTGGAGTAGAACCTCTCTAATGGCCAATCGGAGAAGAGGAACCTCTGAAGCCCAAGACCAGGCCGCTTCCCAGAGACCTGATCCGGTGAGCAGTGTAGCGCCACAGGCTCCACCAATTGAAACCCCATCGCCACCAGCCATCCCGGTGACCCATGACCAGTTCGCCTCGCTGGTCCAGCAAGTCCAGGCCCTGACCCACCTGGTCCAGGAGCGCTTCGCAGCTCCTCCCGCTCCGCACCTTCATAAGGAGGCCGCGATTGCTTCTTCGCCGGCAACTTCCTCCTCCGATCCGCATGAAGCCGCAGACCCCCCATCGACCCAGAGGGGACAAACCAATCCCACGAGGCAGCTACGACAGGGATCCATCCAGATCTCGACGAGCCCGGACCCCCTCCCCAGTGTCCTCCCACCATGATTCGATGCCGTCCCTGCGCTCCCTCGCCCAGCTCCTCCTCTGACCGCTGAAGAGGAGATCCGTCGGCAGATCCAGGAGATGCGTCAGAGCTGACGCTGCCAAGCAGGCCCATCCACCTCAGCCCAAAGCGGAGCAGGGCATCCCTTTCTCCAAAGGGATTATGGAGGAAGTGATTCCCTCCCATGTTAAGCTACGGCCGTCGAACCCTATCACGGCTCTTCTGACCCGGACGACCATCTCAGCAGCTTCCGGTCAATAATGATGTTCCATGGAGCATCCAACGCGATCCTCTGCCGCGCTTTCCCCTCCACCCTCAGAGGATCTGCCGAACCTGGTTCAATGCCTTGAAGTCAGGTTCCATTGATTCATTTGACGAGCTGAGCCGTCTTTTTATTGGCCAGTTCGTCAGCAGCCGCCGCCACCGACGAAGATCTGACTCCCTCTCCGAAGTCAAGCAGAGAGAGGGGAGTCCTTGAGAAATTATCTTGGCCGTTTTAATAAGGCCATGTTGGAGGTGGACCACCTTAATCATGAGGTGGCTATGTCTGCCTTGGCGGGGGGAGTCTCAAAGGAAAGCGACTTCTACCTGGCGATGGAAGTCAGCTACCCCCTAACCTCTCTGATATGATGGCCCTGGCGGACAAATACGCTAGGGTCGAAGAATCGCGGAGAGTTGCCCGCGCGGAGCTGGCAAAGAAGAAGGAGCCCAAAGGTCCCGATAGGCACCGTCCCGCCCGTCGGCCGAGTCCACCTCGCCGCCAAAGAGCTCCCCCACTGCCGCCGAGGAATCGCTCCGGAGCCCACCCAGCGATTCAATCGCTACACTCCACTAACCGTGCCCCGAGCAGATCCTCATGGAGATAGAACGCCAGCTCCCCCGGCCAGGCCCTCTCCGAGGGAACCGACCCGAAGAGACCCCACCAAGTACTGTCGCTACCACCAGGAGCACGGCCACGATACTGAAGAATGCTGGCAGCTGAAAAATGAAATCGAAAGGCTGATCCAGCGAGGGCGGCTGAATCAGTTCAGGAGGGCGCCGAGCCAGGACAAGGAGGTGACCTCCAGCCCGAACCTCAACAACATCCTCCTCCACCAAATCCGCCCATGATCGGCTGCATCAACATGATCGAAGAGGCCGGCGGGTCGAGCCCCAGGAACGATGGTGAAGGATCAGCGCCAAAGAAGGCGGACGGGCGAGCTCTCTTTCTCCGACGATGATCTCCAAGGGATACAGTTCCCCCATGATGATGCATTAGTTGTATCCCTCAATTGAATAACTATGATGTAAGTCGGATCCTTGTTGACAGTGAAAGTTCGGTGAATGTTCTGTACCTCGATGTGTTTGCCAAGATGAAACTACTCATGGAAACCTTCGAGCCATGGATTCCACCCTAATGGGATTCACAGGCGACGTCATCATCCCGGAAGGGGTCGTCACCCTGATGGTCCGCGGGAGCCTGGCCCCTTGTGGCCACTATTACACGGACTTCCTAGTGACCAAACTTAGGTCCCCATATAATGCAATATTCGGCAGGCCCGGCCTGATGTCCCTCAAGGCAGTTGTCTCCATCCCACACTTATCCATGAAATTCCCCATCGAACAGGGAGTTGGAGTTGTTCGAGGAAGTCAAGCCATGGCTCGGCAATGCTTCGTTACCCTTTAGTCCAAAGTGCCAGAGGTTGACGGGCTAGACGCTCGGGAGGACTTCGCCGAACAGTGAGGAGAGCCAGTAGAGGAACTGGAGGAGGTGCCGTTGGATGAGGCTCGCCCCACCGAACCATAAAAATCGGATCGCTACTCAAGGGCAAACCTTGGCACAGATTGATCAGGTTCCTAGGCAATGCTGACGTCTTCGCCTGGTCCGCCTCTGACATGCCGAGGATCAGTCCCGAGGTTCTCGTCCATCATCTCAACGTGGACGAGATGCATAGGCCCGTCAAGTAGAAGAAGAGGAGCTTCGCCCGGAACGACAAAAGGCCATTGAAGAAGAAGTAGATAAGCTCATCAAGGCAAACTTCATCCGGGAGGTAAATTATCCAAGCTGGCTATCAAACGTCGTCATGGTGAAGAAGTCGAACGGCAAGTGGAGGATTTGCATCGACTTCACCGACCTCAACAAAGCCTGCCCGAAGGACAGCTTCCCTCTTCCCCGGATCGACCAGCTCGTGGACGCCACCTCAGGTCACCAAATGCTGTCATTCATGGATGCTTATTCAGGCTACAATCAGATCCGGATGGCCCCCGAGGATGAAGAAAAGACCACCTTCATAACCGACCGAGGTACTTACTGTTACCGCGTCATGCCCTTTGGTCTTAAAAATGTAGGTGCCACCTACCAAAGGCTGGTTAACAAAGTATTCAAGGAGCAAATCGGCCGGAATATGGAGGTGTATGTGGACGACATGCTGGTCAAGAGCAAAGAAGCATCGCGGCATGTTGAGGACCTCTCAGAGAGCTTTGCAACGCTATGCAAGTATGGGATGAGGCTCAATCCGACAAAATGCGCCTTCGGCGTTAACTCCGGGAAGTTTCTCGGCTTCATGGTCTCCCAGCGAGGTATCGAAGCTAACCCCCAGAAGATTCAAGCTCTCTAACAAATGGCGCCCCCGGCATCTATTAAAGAGGTCCAGTGCCTAACTGGAAGGATAGCGGCTCTCAACCGCTTCATGGCGCGGTCGGCCGAGAGATGCCTCCCCTTCTTCAAAACCCTCCGGTCGGCTAAAAACTTCCGATAGACCCCTGAATGCCAAAAATCATTTCAAGATCTCAAGAAATACCTCGGCTCGACCCCACTCCTCAGCAGTCCGAACCCAGGCGAGACCCTGTTCTTGTACCTGGCTGTTTCAGAAGGTGCCTTCTGTTCGGTGCTGGTCAGGGAGGAAAGCAAGGTCCAAAGGCCGATTTACTATGTCAGCAAGCTATTCCGCGATGCGGAGACAAGATATAGCAGAATTGAGAAGATGGTGTTGGCCTTAATCACTTCAGTTCGGAAGCTGCGACCGTACTTCCAAGCACATTCTGTGATGGTCCTGACTGACCAACCCATCAAGGCGGTGGTCCACCGCCCCAAGACATCAGGAAGAATGACCAAGTGGGCTGTCGAGTTGAGCGAGCATGACATCCACTTTCAGCCTCGCCCGGCCATCAAAGCTCAGGTGCTAGCCGATTTCCTCCTCGAGTGTACCATCCCGGAGGACGGTTCCACCCCGGACTCCCCCGAGGAACCAAAATCTGGAGCCCGGTGGCTCCTCCATATCGACGGATCATCCAACGCTCATCGCTCCGGTGCGGGCCTGGTTCTCACCAGTCCGGAGGGGGCAACCTTTGAATATGGCGTCCGGTTCTCTTTCCCGGCCTCCAACAACGAAGCTGAGTACGAAGCCCTGCTAGCCGGTCTCGAATCGCCCGCAACCTGAAGGTGAGAAGCTTAATGCCTTCACCGACTCTCAGCTAGTCACCGGCCATGTACGAGGAGAATTTGTGGCTCGAGAGCCGAACATGGTTCGATATCTTCAAGAGGTGCGGAGCCTGCTCCCCTATTTTTCCGAGTTTGAGATCACTCAGATTCCCAGATCCGAGAATGCCCGCGCCGACCTACTGTCCCGATTGGCGACCGCGGAGTCAATGGATACCGAACAAAAGTTCCACCTAGAGACCATGGAGAAACCCAGCATCATGGAAGCTGACCGAATAATGCAAGTTGAAGCCGAACCATCATGGTTCGATCCCATTCTGAAGTACCTCAAAGAAGGGTCGCTTCCACCCGACCGGAGAGAGGCTAGAAAGCTAAAGCTGCAGGCCACCCACTACGTGCTGATCGATGATCAACTCTACAAACGATCCTTCTCCATGCCACTGCTTAGATGCCTCTGCCCATCTGAAGCAGATTATGCTCTCTGTGAAGTGCATGAAGGGATTTGCGGCAACCATCTGGGAAGCCGGTCCCTATGCCACAAGGTGCTACGACAAGGCTACTACTGGCCGACTATGCAGAAGGATGCAGACGATCTTGTCCGAGCTTGCGACCCATGCCAGAGACACTCAAGCATTCAGAGACTCCCCTCCACCAGCCTGGTTCTATATCCTCCGCTTGGCCCTTCGCCAAGTGGGGGATGGACATCCTCGGCCCGTTCCCGCTTGCCCCGAGGCAACAGAAATTTCTATTCGTCGCCATCGACTACTTCACTAAATAGGTCGAGGCGGAGGCGGTTGCACAAATAACCGAGGCACGGGCCAGAGATTTTGTATGGAGGTCCATCATCTACCGATTCGGCCTCCCGCATACCATAATCACTGATAACGACAAGCAATTCGACAACCCAAAGTTCCGCCAGTTCTGTGAAGAGCACGGAATCCGTCACCACCTCACCTCGGTCGGGCACCCAAGCCAACGGAGCAGCTGAAGTGACCAACAGAACCCTGCTTTAGGGGATCAAAGCTCATCTTTCTAGAGCCCAAGGCAGGTGGGCGGAGGAGTTGCACCATGTCCTATGGGCCTACCGCACCACCCCGAGAGTCCCGACAGGTAAAACCCCATTCCGGATGGCCTTCGGCACGGAGGCCGTTATCCCTGTAGAGATAGGCCTCCCTTCGCTGCGGGTGGAAAGCTACTCAGAGGAAGCTAGCGACGAACAGCTCCGCACCAACCTCGACCTGATAGAGGAGATCAGAGAGAAGGCCCGGATCAGAGTGGCTGCCTATCAACAAAGGGTGGCCCGCTACCACGCCTCCAGAGTCAAAGGGAAAGCCTTCCTGCCCGGCGATCTTGTTCTTCGAAAAGCCTCTGTCTCCAAACCGCTGGAACAAGGAAAACTGGCACCAAACTGGGAAGGCCCATACCAAGTGGCGGAGATCATTGGACCGGGAACCTACAAGCTGCAAGATTTAAACGAAAGTCCATCCCCCGGACATGGAACTCGGACAATCTCCGTAAGTATTATCAATAGGGTATGTCCTATAAGTCCACTTCGATATACTTTATTATACCTTCCTGTCGGCACGTGTTTTCGTAATTTACAATGTGAATCATCATACCTTACATTGCCAAAGATTGCGAAAAGAAACAGGTGCTGCTCATCGAACCTCGGCTGGGCCGAGCAACAAATTCTCCGAACCTCGGCTGGGCCGAGCAACAAATCCTCCGAACCTCGGCTGGGCCGAGCAACAAATCCTCTGAACCTCGGCTGGGCCGAGTAACGAATTCTCCAAACCTTGGCCAAAGCCAAGGACTACACCCTGCCGCTCGAAACCTCGGCCAAAGCTAGAGAGCGACCTTAGCTATCAAGCTCCTTGGGCCTACCGAGTGACATTCTCGCGCCCTGGTCGCATTCCACTGCCAGACCATCGGCCGAAGGAACAAAGTCCTCGTGCCTTAGTCGCACTCCAGGACATTGTTTGAAGCAGGGTGACTTCTCGAATACCCTATAAATGAATACAAAAACAAAGACCTCCTGATACTCCAGAGGAAGTAAAGGGACTCCTTCTAAAGGATCTCCTGGGTCCGCCGCTGGTCCAGGCAGAGACCGATGTCCCCCCAGGAAAACTTGTTCCGGATTCGGGCAGCTCATAAGCCCCGGCCGACCTAAACAATGTGCATAACTTTGCTTAGGGTCAGGTAGCTCATAAGCCCCGACCGACCTAAGTGTCCTCCTAAGCTACGTCTGGATTCGAGTGGCTCGCGCGCCCTAATTAAGCCCGACCATGGTCTCACAAGACCTAGCTCGGACTTGGGTGGCCGAAAAACCCAACCAACATTCGCAAATGCTCTGGAAACAACAGAATGCACAATGATAAACTTTGTATTCATTGATTAAAAAGGAAGGGGGGACAGCAACGGCAAAAGAAAGAAAAAGAAGTAAAAAAGCCCTCGCTAGGGCTCGCTGTCACTCCCGGAAGCCAGCAAGTCCTCCAGGCGTTGGGAAAGCTCAGCGACTTGCCGGTGGAGCGACATTATTTCCTCCCTTTGCTGGTCCGCCACCCGGCGTAGAGCCTCGACCTCCCTCGTGGTAACATGACGTATTCTTCGACGACCCTCTCGAGCCGCTGGCGGCTCGCGAGGGCCGATGCCAAGGCCAGCCCGTCGACTGTAATGGTGGGATGGCCCCCCTCCGGATGCAGCAGGCCGTTGATCGCCGCCCTTAGATCACCAGATGATCGCTCTCCTCCTTGAGAAGCCATGACGAAAACTATTCCGAAACTGAACCAGAGGGGTGGCGAAAACAAGCACCCCCCGTCCGTATTTATACTTGTCAAGCGAGTATTTTGATCAGTCGGACCGTAACCACCGACCTATGAGAACTCGCCACATATCATCGCTTTAATTAGTGCCTGCAGAATCCGAAAGGTCGTGTCCCATCCCGAGCGAAATCGGTAATGCAGACAAACTGTTCGGGAACCCCCTGGGAGCGGAGTACCTCCCAATCTACCGGCCCTCCGTAATAAATGCTCCCAACACTTTCCCAAGCTCTTTTAAGCTGGCCACCTCTCGGGAAGCGTGAGAAAGAAAGAATTCTAGCGCCTGACAGAAATTCGTCCCCTCGGAAGGGGTCGCATCATAAATGGAGGGCGTGACCATGTACCGCCCGTTCCACCTTGACGTCCCTCACCGAACGCCCTAGGGACCTAGCATTATGACTCATGGTGGCGACTAAGTCACTTCTCCGAGCCCCAAATCTCCGAACCTTGGCAGGGCCAAGTAACAAATCCCCAAACCTTGGTGGAGCCAAGTAACAAATCTCCGAACCTCGGCTGGGCCGAGCAACAAATCCTCCGAACCTCGGCTGGGCCGAGCAAAAAATTCTCCAAACCTCGGCTTGGCCGAGTAACAAATCCTCCGAACCTCGGCTGGGCCGAGCAACAAATTCTCCGAACCTCGGCAAGGCCGAGCCATAAATATTCGGACTCCAATGGGGTCGAGGCATGAATCTCTGAGCTTCGGACCAAGTTAAGGAGCGTATTCTACCACCGAACAACCTCTAAACCTTCGTCTGGACTAGGGCAGTTTGCAAGCCCCGACTAGTTCGGATAGCGCGGGATCCTCGCCTAAAAATGAACGGGATGTCCTTGTATCCCACGGCCAGCAACAACAACTTGGCACAGAGAAATAGAGATTGAGAAACAGAGCAAAACTTTCTTTATTTCATTGCCATCGAAACCAATTACAAATGCCTGAGAGACGTTACAAGAGCATTGAAATGCATAAAATAAAGGCAAGCACAAAACTCGGGCAACTGCTCCAAAGCAGACCTGGGCAACTGTAATGCTCCGACGTCCGGACTGACGAGCCAGATAAACCACAAACAGTCAGCTCGAGCCGATAACGGGCGAGCGACATGGACCAATAGTTGCGGCCAGCTTCGGTAAATAATGATATCTCGGTGACCCAACTGGGATATCAGAGTGATTGGAAAGGGTGGATGGGATATTACCCCAAACCACCCAACCGAGAGGCCCCCCGACGAGTAGGCAGGAAGCCCGCGGACCCTGGCACCGGAATGCTCTCCCAAACCGAGTGTGTACTGCCCCAACTTGCCCAAACTCAAAGGTAAGGTACCTGCAGGTGGCACACCGTCGCCCCCTCCCCCCATGTGGCGAAAGATTCCCCAGGCGGACAAGCCCAGGAATCCAAACCAGGGGAGGAGGCAAAATTCACGCAACCCATGGGGAGCCCGCGTGCACTTCCTACCGTACGTCCCCAAAGGGGAACCACAAAGGTCACACGGGAAGCACATATGTGCGCTCTCCGTGTGATCTCTGCGCCCTTCCTATGCGCTCTCCATATGATCTCCGGGCTCATCCCCTAAGGGAGAACCACTCTCCAGCGGCTCCTTCGTTGCCCCAACTGTCCGGAGGCGAAGGGCTTATGAAAGGAAAGCTTGACCCTCCCACTCGCAACGCCAGAAAAATAAGCATGGTAGAAACTCCAAAGGGGAAGAAACTTTGAGGATGGCCTAACACGACCCCTCTCCCCCCTTCTTATAGGCAAAAATGAGCCGGGAATAGCTATCAAGGCTGGAAGCCCCGAGATTCGAAACACCTGGCCCATACATCCACGTGGCCTCCCAGAATGGAAGCAACGCCCCATTGCGCATCAAACCCATCGCCTGAACCATGACGCATGCAAAGATTTCCTTTTGATCCCGAATCACGGTTACTAAACGCAGAGAATCGTCCACTGATCTTACGAAAACTGACAGGTTCAGGAGATCGTCCTACGAAAGTAACATCCTCCAATGGTAAACGGGTGCGTGCGCCGTACGCCAAAACAACCTGCATGGAAAAAGATCAATGCCATAAAAGCCTTCCGAAAAGCGCCGGAGCAGCTTTTGTTCCCCACAGAGCCGTATCATCAACTCCGGTGAAATAAAAACTGATTTACCTGCGGAACGGCAGAGCGCTGGCAGGTAGCAAAAAGCACGAAAACCGATTGTTCGTCGATTGCTCCCCAAGGAAGTTAATCGCTCGAAGAACTTGTGCAACAAAATTGAACATCTCAAACAAAAATGAACGCGAGGGCTACGCAAACTATTCTTTCATTCACCGAAAAAGGAAGTGACAAAAGAAACGAAAAATACATCAGCCCTCACAGGGGCTCACCATTGTCTCCCGGAACCGCCGACCGTTCTCCCTGATCCGCCACAAGGCTACCCGCCTGCTGTTGGAGAGACGCCACGTGCCTCTCTAAGCGGTCATTAACCGCACGGAGGTGCATGATCTCCCTGGTGGAAGCGATCACATATTGTTCGGTCGCCTCCCGGAGTTGTTGTCGACTCGCCAACAAGGAGGCCAGGACCTCCCCGTCGACGATGGTCTGAGTACGGCTCCTACGAACCCCCAGCGAGTGTTAGCATTGTCGGCTGGTACTCCGGTTGACCTTCCGCCATCCTTGGAAGCCATTCCGTCGGCGCAAGCTCGTATTAAGCTAGCAAAGGTCGTGAATGAAATGGCCAACGATAACCAGACCCCCCATTGGTATTTAAACCGATCCAAACAAGAAATCTACATGCTCCAGCCATCGGCCCTCGAGCCACCGACACAAAATCCCGTCACATGTCGCCGCTTTGGTAACCACTCTCATCCGTCGGCCCTAGCCGACCTACTTTGCCCGTCGGCCCTAGCCGACCTACTTTGTCCGTCGGCCCTAGCCGACCTACTTTGCCATCGGCCCTAGCCGACCTACTTTGCCATCGGCCCTAGCCGACCCACCCCACCCGTCGGCCCTAGCCGACTTATTTCGTCTGTCGGCCCTAGCCGACCTACCCTATCCGTCGGCCTTAACCGACCTGCTTCATTCCTCAAGTTTTAATTAATCTATTGCATCGCTCAAACATGAACCAAACCAGATCGTCTCTCGGTTCACTAGTCGAGGCTATCGCCCCGCCTTGAACCCAGCCAATGCGTTCCCTCGACCCTGAGATAAAACGACCAAACAACGCCAACAAGCCATAAGTCGCTTGCGATTGGGGAGAAATTTGGAGCGAAGGACCATCCAAGAAAAAGCACTCAAATGGAAGTAGAAGGTTCATTCATTAAAAAATGTTAGGCAGAGTTACAGCTCGGGAAGCAAAACGTAGAAGTGACTTTTAAAGGCCGGAAACCGCGTCAGCTCCAGGAGAACCCCCAATTACGTCTGCAGAGGCATGACTTGATTCGCCCTTTTCAAATATCTTAGCCTCCTTGGTGATAGTCTGCGAATGTCCTCCAGAAGCTGCGGCCTCCTGGGACCTGGGGCGGCACCAAGATCGGTATTCGAAGCGTCGATGTACTCATCCTCGTCTTCACCCCCGGAGTCACCGGCGTCAAGAGCTTCTGCATCCAGGAAAGCGAGATCCCATTCTGGATGCTCGCTGGATATCTTATCCCTGCATTCTTTCACTCTGAGTTGGAAGGCGTCAGTACCAATTACGTCCTGTTCGCCCTTGAGCATGGCGAGTTGCATCTCAGCCTCGGCCATTTGGCTCCGCAATAGGGCAACTTGCCTCTCAGCTTCCGCGACCTGAGCCCGCAGAAAATAGTTTGCTCCTCGAACTCGCTGGCCCGCGCCTCGAGTTCCAAACTCCTACCTCGGCTAGACACAAGCTCACCTTGCAAGCCTGATTGTCCAGCCCTAATTTCGCCATCTGCGAAGCCAGAATCAGTTGGCGCCACGAGGAACCAATAAGGAAACTAAAAAAAAAGGAATAGGATCGTACCTCCTCCTTTTGTTGAGCCAAGCTTTTGGTCAGCTCCTCGGCCTCACCCCTGGCCCTCACTTTATCGGCCCTAACCAACTCGACCCTTTCTTGGAGAGCATTGATTCTCAACTGCTTATCTTCGACCTCTCTCCGGGCTTGGTGTTGGCCCAGATGACAACCCAAGAGGGGGGGGTGAATTGGGTTCTTTAAAAATTAGCCTTTTTAAAAAAGTTTGCTTAAGATGAATGAAGGCAAATGCAGTGTAAATACAAAGTACAGTGAATAAAACAGAGATAGAGAAAGAGTCAATGAAAGCACGACAAACACAAAGATTTTATAGTGGTTCGGTGTATCCAACACCTATGTCCACTCCCAAGATTCACTTGGGTCCACACTATATCTTCCTTGATTACAGTCGAGTTATTTTACAAGCTCACAACTCAAACTTGTTATTTTCCCGGGATCACAACGAACCCAGCTGGTTTTCAAGGGCTCACCAGCACAAAAACCCTAACACAAGCTTAACCAAGCTTGAACGAGGTAAGACTACCTCCTCTAGTTCAATCCCCCAGATTGAACTAGACACAAATAATAGAAATGATGTTTTTCAATTACAAAGCTCCTCTATGAGCAGATAATCAAAATAAGAACAAAGTTTAGAAAAGCCTGATTTACAGTTGGTTGGCTTTTGAGCTTTTCTTCTTTTCTTCTTTTCCTCAACTCCTTGGAAGTGTAGAATCGGGCCTCAGCTTGGATTCTTCACGGATTGAACGATGGAGTTTGTTGGAAGATTATAGAAAATTATATGATCCAATCCTTTTGATTTTGATGATTACTAAAACCCATTGAGTTCATTAAAGGATGTAATGAGTTTATGTATGAGCAACAAATTTATTTTGAACAATCAATGGAATGCTCAAGTTTAATTTAATCAATTTTGAAAAAGGAGTTTCAAGCTCTATGCTTAAACTTTCAAAAAGAAATTTATACATTCATGTTTAATCAATAATTCTTGAAACAGTGTCTTGAATCCATGCTAAATGTCATATTTAATGTTTCAAGTCAAATTTATATTTAAAATTTAATTGGGACAAGTTTTAAAGTCAATCAGAACATTTTTCTGATTTTTGTATCGCTCCCGAGCCGACTCAAGGGTTTCCGAGTCGACTCCCCAATTGATTGTCTCGAGTCGACCCTTGAAATTTCAAGAGTCGACCCCTGATTCTTCGAGCCGACTCCTGTCTGTGCGAGCCGACTCCGCTCAGACAACAGAAATGTTTTTTGAGCACTTCTCGAGTCGACTCCCCATTTTCCGAGTCGACTCCCGACTTTCAGGAGCCGACACTTTAGTTTTCGCGAGTCGACCCTTCAATGCTTAAAATTTCTATTTTTGGTAATCGACTCGAGCCGACTCCCACAAAGCTCGAGTCGACTCCGCGAAATCTGGGCGCGATTTTTAACGATGACACATCAGCCCCAACGGTAAGATTTTTGAATAACGGCTATTTTTCCTTGTCTCTAACGGATATATTTTTGCAGATTCTATAAATAGAGGAGCTCTTTTCAAATCAAAAAAGAGAAAATCAAAAAGAGAGAAAAGAATATCTTTGAAAAAGAGGGAAAAACAGAGCATATTGGAAAAATCATTTAGCTCAAAGGAGAGTGATTCAAAAGGAGTGAAATCCAAGAGGAAGTTTCGTCTGCTCCTTCTCATCAATCCACAAGAGTCAAAAGAAAATCCACAAGCATTTCAAAGGTCAAATCGGAGGATTTTCAAAAGAGAAAAAGCTTCATCTCAACTCCAAAGTCTTCAACGGTCAAGAATCTTGCTGAGGCGTGATTCAACACTTCAAGAGGAGTTAAAGAGAAGAAGGAAGAAAGCCCAAGCCACTACCATCTGCAATACTATCAGGCTTTTCTAACCTTTATTTTGTACTTCATTTGTATATTTGCTCAAGGGGAGCATTTATTGTTCAAACACTTTTTTATTGTTTGCTGATTCAATCAGTGGATTGAATCAGTGGAGGTTGGTATACCTCGTTACAAGCCGGAGTGCTTGTGTTGGGTTAGTTGTGAGCCCGTGAAAAACAACGTGTAGGGTTTTGTGCTGGTAAGCCCGAGTTAAAACCAGCTGGGTTCGTTGTGCACCCGGTAAAACAACAAGTTTGAGTTGTGAGCTTGGAAAACAACTCGGCTGTAATCTAGAGAGATTATAGTGTGGACCCAAGTGAATCTTGGGAGTGGACGTAGGTGTTGGTTGCACCGAACCACTATAAAATTATCTTGTGTTTGCCGTGCATATTTTCTCTATCTCTATCTCTCTTTATTAACTGCTTGTGCATTGCTTATTAGTTAATCTCACTTGCACATCTTGCTAACTAATCAAAAAGTTAAAAAGTCTTAAATTTTTAAGAACCCAATTCACCCCCCCCCTCTTGGGTTGCCATCTGGGCCAACAATTGGTATCAGAGCAAGTGCTCATTTAGAATTTGATCTCACGATCAAGGGCTAAAGATCCATATGGCAACACAAATTGGTTCAAGTTTTGCTGAAGGTCATTCTACGAATCGACCTCCTTTATTTAATGGAACCAACTATTCATATTGGAAAGCTAGAATGAGATATTCATTCAAGCTTCGGACTATGAATTGTGGGGAGTAATAATAAATGGACCTAGTACACCCACACACCTTATTGATGGCACTATTGTTCCTAAACCCGAAAGGGATTGGAATGATAATGATAGGAGAATGGCACAACTAAATGCTAAGGCCATTAATATTTTATATTGTTCCTTAGACTCAAATGAATTCAACCGAATCTCAACTTGTAATTCCGCAAAAGAAATTTGGGATAGGTTGGAAATTACTCATGAAGGAACAAACCAAGTAAAAGAATCAAAGATAAATATTTTGGTTCATAAATATGAATTATTTACATGGAACAAACTGAAACCATCACATGCATGTTCACTAGATTACTGATATTGTGAATGGTTTGAAAAGTCTTGGAAAAGTTTATACTAATGCTGATCTTGTTCGCAAAATTCTTAGGTCACTACCAAGATCGTGGGAAGCAAAGTCACTGCATCCAAGAAGCCAAAGACCTCAACATTACCTTAGAGGAGCTTCTAGGATCCTTAATGACCCACGAGTTCAATGAAGCAGCATGTTGAGGAGGAAACAAAAAGAAGAAAACCTTGCCCTCAAGACTGCAGAAATGGAAGAGCAGCAGCAGATGAAGATGATGATGATGATGAGGCTCTCTTGGCCAAGAAATTCAGAAAATTTATGAGAAAAGGCCCTTCCATAAAAAGAAATTTGGAGCAAGAATGAAGGAGAAAAGGAAAAGGATAAGAAAAAGGACAAAGGAAAAGAAAAAGAGCCCTTAGTATGTTATGAGTGCAAAAAGCCAGGGCACTTTAATATGATTGTCCTTTACTGAAAAAGGCCTACAAGAAAAAGAAGAAAGCATACATGGCAACATGGTCTGATGAATCTTCCTCCGAAGAAGATGAGCAAAAGGAAGTTGCCAATATCTGCTTCATGGCCAACGACGACGACAACGACAATGAGGTAAGTTCTGAAAACTCAAATGATGACTTTACATTTGATGAAATGTTTGAGGCTTTCAATGAACTTATGATTGATTTTAAATCCTTGAAAAAGAAGTATAAGTTTTTGAAAAATGACAATATTAGTTTAGCTAAAAGTAAAAATGAATTAGCTTTAGAAGTTAAGAACTTAACTAATGAAAAAGAAGAACTTAGCAAAGAAAGAGATAATCTTAATCAAGAAATAGATTTGTTAAAATCTGAAACTAAAAACTCAACTAAAGATTTAAAAGATCAATTAAAACTTTAGCTTTAGATAAAGAACAGCAAGTTAAAGAAAATGACTCTCTTAAGAAAGATGTTAAAAAATATAAAGACATTGTTGAGAAATTCACTTTAAGTTCAACTAAACTTAACATGATCTTAGATAGTCAAAAAGCTGTTTTTGACAAAGCAGGTTTAGGATATAACACATTAAGGAAACAGAAATCTCTAAAGAATATTTTTATAAAAGCCAACCAAAGTAATATAACTTGTTTCAAATGTAATGAAAAAGGTCATAAATCATTTGAATGCAAAACGTTAAATAATAACAACAAGTTAAATGTTAAAGCTAAGAAAATATGGGTTCCGAAAGGAACAATTTTTATTGCTGCTAACCATGAAGGACCCAAGAAAGCTTGGGTACCTAAGCATAAAGTTTGATTATATTGCAGGAATGTCTTGTAGCCAAAAGATCAAAGAAAAAGTGGTACCTTGATAGTGGCTGCTCAAGACATATGACGGGTGACAAAGATGAATTCATCACCCTAGAGAAAAGAAAGGTGGAGTTGTGACGTTTGGCGATAACGGTAAAGGTCAAATTATGGGCCTTGGTAAAGTTCGCATAACTCCATCTATAGTTATTGATAATGTACTTTATGTTAATGGTTTGAAGCATAATCTAATAGTATAAGTCAATTATGTGATAAAAACTTTAATGTTTCATTTAAATCTTCTGTATGCACTGTAACTAATTCTATTGATGATAGCATTGTATTTACTGGTTATAGACATGGCAATGTTTACTTAGTTGATTAGAAAAATTATCTTTGAGTGATCATTGCTTAATTGCTGACAATGCTAACATAAATGAAATTAGTTGGTTGTGGCATCGTAGATTAGGTCATGCAAGCACACACCTTATTTCAAAACTAATTAAAATGGATTTAGTTAAAGGATTACCTAAACTAGATTTTGAAAATAATAAAATATGTGATGCATGTCAATTTGGAAAACAAACTAGAAGTTCTTTAAATCTAAAAACATTGTTTCAACTTCTAGGGCACTAGAGCTACTTCACATGGATCTTTTCGGACCAACTAGAACCACAAGTCTAGGAGGAAAGAAATATGGTCTAGTGATTGTAGATGATTATTCTAGATATACTTGGGTAATGTTTTTAGCTCACAAAGATGAGACTTTCTCGATATTCCTGAAATTCTTCAAGAAAGTCACAAATGAGAAAAACACTACTATAGTATCTCTAAGAAGTGATCATGGAACAGAATTTGAAAATCACTTATTTGAAAGTTTTTGCACTGAAAATGGAATTAATCATAATTTTTCAGCCCCTAGGACTCCACAGCAAAATGGTGTAGTTGAAAGAAAAAATAGGACTCTAGAAGACATGGCCCGTACCATGCTATGCGAAAGCAACTTACCAAAGTATTTTTGGGCGGAAGCAATTAACACAGCATGTTACATCTTAAATAGAGCTTTAATAAGACCAATATTAAAGAAAACACCTTATGAATTATGGAATGAAAGAAAACCAAATATAAAATACTTTCATGCATTTGGATGTAAATGTTTCATTCATAATAATGGTAAAAACAACTTAGGAAAATTTGATGCTAAATCTGATGAAGGAATTTTTCTAGGTTATTCAACAACTAGTAAGGCATATAGAATCTTTAACAAGAAAACCTTAGTAGTTGAAGAATCCATTCATGTAGTTTTCGATGAATCTTTAGCATCTGGATCTGAAAAGCTTGATGATGAGGAAGATACAAACATAATTGAAAAAGATCTTGAAAAACTTAATATTGAAGTATCTTCTGATCATGAGCAAGAAGCTAAAGATGATGATTCACATAAGGACGATGATGTCAATATTGATCATAATGATTAGATCTTCCAAGAGACTGGAGATATGCTCATAGTCATCCCAAGGAATTGATTATAGGCGATCCATCTCAAGGAATAAGGACTAGATCATACATGAGAAATATTAGTAATCATCTTGCATTTGTATCACAAATTGAACCTAAAACTATAGAAGAAGCTGAAAAAGATAATAATTGGATGTTAGCAATGCAAGAAGAACTAAATCAATTTACAAGAAATAATGTTTGGACTTTAGTTGAAAGACCTAAAAATCATTCAGTAATAGGATCAAAATGGATTTATAGAAATAAACTAGATGAAAATGGCATTGTAATTAGAAACAAAGCTAGATTGGTTGCTAAAGGATATAATCAAGAGGAAGGTATTGATTTTGATGAAACCTTTGCACCTGTAGCTAGATTAGAAGCCATTAGGCTATTACTTGCATTTGCATGTCATATGAATTTAACTTATTTCAAATGGATGTAAAAAGCGCATTTTTAAATGGATTTATTAATGAAGAAGTTTATGTAGAACAACCACCAGGTTTTGAAGATCACGAGTTTTCAAATCACGTTTTTAAATTGCACAAAGCTTTATATGGTTTGAAACAAGCACCTAGAGCTTGGTATGATAGGTTAAGTAAATTCTTAATAGAAAATGATTTTACAAGAGGAAATGTTGATAAAACTTTGTTTTTGAAAAGAAAAAGTAAAGATTTACTTGTAGTACAAATATACGTAGATGACATTATTTTTGGTGCTACTAACGATTCTCTTTGTCAAGAATTTGCAAAGTTGATGCAGGGAGAATTCGAGATGAGCATGATGGGAGA
>UESW01004633.1:553571-569832 GCA_900491605.1 Calamus simplicifolius | reverse complement strand
CAGTAATATGGAAAGATTACCGGATACCAAACGCCTTATATTAGCAGATAGATTACGCAACCTGAGCTCTGGCCGCGAATATCGCATGCGACGGAAGCAAAAGGGTTATAAAAGTCGGCTACCAACCGCGAAGCAGGACACAAGAAGGGATCGGGAAGGGCGCTCTTCTTCGTTCTCTTGGAGAGGATCGGGAAGGGCGCTCTTCTTCGTTCTTATTGGTTTTCTTTTCTTCTTAGGGAACGAGAGATGTCTCCAGTCCCTCTTCTCACTCCTTACAAGATGGGTAGATTCGATCTCTCCCACAGGTCAGTATTTCTCTCCCTCTCTCTCGGTTTCTCTCGAAGATATTAGCTTTTTTTTTTTTTCTTTTTTTTTTCCTTTTTTTTTTCTTTATTTTTTTTTTGTGAACAAGTGATCTCTTGGCATTTCTATCAATCTTAGGTCGGAGGCCCTTTTGTTCTCCATTTTTAGACTCTATTGTGGGTTCACTTTGCTCGTCTTAACAATAATCCTCTTTTGAAAACAACTTATTTAGTTTTCATCTATTAAACATGATTTAAAAAAGAAAGAATCGGACCAAAGAGCACAAATTCAACATAAACACATGTTGGCGAGATCTCCACCGAAAAACTAGAAAGAAAGAAGAGAGAAAGAATAGATCAGCTCACCTATTTTAAGAAAATTGATCCCAATGAAAACAGTGCCAATAAAAGCCATCAAGATGAATTGCTCAAAGCGTATCTAAATTACAATCTAATTTTTGTTTATTCTATAAGTAGTTTAACCCATGTTACGGTGATTCTTTCTTTTTTCCTAATGTTTTTATTTTTCATTTTCTAACTCTTTAGGATAGTTTTGGCACCGTTGACAAGGCAGAGATCTTTTGGCAACGTTCCCCAACCGCATGCCATTTTATATTACTCTCAGCGCGCCTCCGAAGGTGGTCTACTTATAGCCGAGGCCACTGGAGTTTCAGATACCGCTCAAGGGTAAAATCCTTCAGTCTCAAGCTCAGTTAATTATATTTCTGTGTCTTAATTCAATACAATACTTCTTTTTTTTTTCCTTCGACATTAGGTACCCATGCACGCCTGGCATTTGGACGAAGGAGCAGGTGGAAGCATGGAGACCTATCGTGGATGCGGTTCATAAGAAGGGTGGCATCTTCTTTGCCAAATTTGGCATGTGGGGAGGGTTTCAAATTATGGTATTTCTAGCTGACCCTTTTTAATTTCATCATCTGTCTTGGTGCATCTTTCATTTAGTTGGTGCAAACTCATAGGATTAATCTCAAACACCTTATGTAGTATGTTTGTGTAGTTATGAAACACCTGTTTGATTCAATCACTTTGTCTAGAAAGTTCCAAATGTCCCCAAAAAAATCCAAAAATATGTTGATGATAATGTGGTTATGGCATCTTTTTGGCTTTGAAGTACCAAATGCAAAGTTGGCACACCATGAATCAGCATGCTGGTCAGTGCCGGCCATGCCGTCTTGTGCCAGGTGCATGCTGTCATGTGCTATCTGTTTCACATGCATGGGCTGTGCAGTGGTACTGGTACTGCCAATCAGTCACTAGGATGGACACTGCTACTGGCTTTTTGAAACCTTGGTTAAGTGTTGTCAACCTGTTGCATTTCATGAACACTTAAAATGCTACACCATTCAGAAAATTGATGCACTGTTACCTTAAATTTCAAAAACGTTAGAAAGGATGCACTGTTACCAAAAATTGGTGGAGTTCTTCCGTTGTACTTCTTCATAGGTTACTTTTGATAAGCTCCAATTTTATCTAATATGCTCATTTGATTTGTTGTAGATTTTCAGCCTGATGGGCAAGCTCCAATCTCGTCTACTGACAAGACAATAACACCTCAAGTGCGAGCAAATGGTATTGACGTTGCACAGTTCTCACCTCCTCGGAAGTTGGCTACAGAAGAGATCCCTTCAGTTGTCAATGATTTCAGAATTGCTGCTAAGAATGCGATAGAAGCTGGTAAGAGGCCTGTACTCCTTTCAGTTTAAGTTGGTGATCAAGTTACTGCCAGATAGGAGAACCAATATTTTGCATGGACATTGAGTATCCTGCTAAACCAACTGTGCCCAACCTAAAACAAGTTCCAACGTGGGAGTCATCTCCCATATTGAGAAATTAGTACAGCTAGTGACAGGTAAAATGTGCATCTTCATCTGTAGGACCTTCCCCCTCAGTACCTAATTCTTTTTTCATCTACACACTGGAAAAGCTGGACCTTTCCATGAATGTTAGAAGTAGCAGGCAACAAGCCTGAGATACCTAGGAAATAACTGACAATTATTATGTATACACAAAATAAATCACATAAATGTTCTTATAATGTGTTATTCAGTTTTCCTAGTCAGTGGATCATCAAGAAGCATAATCTCGTGCAGGTTCCCCTTTAGCAGTTAGGTTCAGTTTACAGAAGCAGTGCAATGTCCCACTTGCATGGAGTACATCTGGGGACCCCCATGATCAAAATTCAAAACCAGACCGTGTCTGTCACTTAATCATGATTTTTAATTTGCATGTATATTAAAGGGTGTTTCACGTATTGGCTAATTTGGTGGAAGAGTTTGTCTCTTTTTTTTTCAACCCCTCCCCCCCCTTTTCCAAAAAAAGTGAAACAAGAAAAAAAAAAGTAATTACATGAAGAATTATTCCTTGTATATTCTTGTTGCCAACTTGAGTACATGCCCTGCAGGGATTTTTGGGATCTTGATTGCTTCTTAATAAATTTACTGTTCCCATCTATGTTCTCTGTACTAATATTGCTGTGGACATTTCATGAACACTTCAGATATCTCTATGCTGATCTAGGATAGTAATTTATGCAACACACTATAAACCTTCAATTAATCATCATTTGCATAGTGTCTACTCCTTTTTAGACTGTTTAAATAGTTAAACTGATCGGGCATTAATCTGACAGTATTCCACTACTCATATTATCAGAAAAAATAAAAAAAGAAGAAGAAATTGGATTTCATTCCTAGAGTTTTCTCCAACTTAACATTATTATTATTCCTTGATGCATAGGTTTGATGGAGTTGAGATCCATGGAGCCCATGGATATTTGATTGATCAGTTTCTTAAGGACCAAGTCAACGATCGGACGGACAAATATGGTGGGAGCCTTGAGAATCGTTGCCGCTTTGCACTAGAAGTAGTGCAAGCTGTGGTTAATGAGATTGGAGCCGACAGGGTTGGAATAAGGCTTTCTCCCTATGCTAACTACATGGAAGCAGGGGATTCTGATCCAGAGGCCCTTGGTCTCTACTTGGCCAATTCTTTGAACCAATTTGGGATCGTGTATTGCCATATGGTGGAACCAAGGATGGGTAAAGTAGGAGACAAGGTTGAAACCCCTCACTCTCTTCTTCCCATGAGGAAGGCATTCAAAGGAACATTTATTGTTGCTGGAGGCTATGATAGAGAAGATGGCAATAAAGCTGTCTCTAGTGGTTATGCTGATCTAGTTGCTTATGGGCGATTATTCTTGGCTAATCCTGATCTTCCTCGAAGATTTGAGTTGGATGCTCCACTTAACAACTATAACAGGAATACTTTTTACCTTCTTGATCCAGTTGTTGGATATACAGACTACCCATTTCTTCATTAAATACTTTGTGTGAGGGAGAAGATCTTGCCACATGTTACTGATTGTTGTGCTATTGTGATAATACAGTGTTTTCATTATGTGTATTTTTATGGACTTTGGTGCAATTCTCCTGAATTTAGCTTCCATGTTATTTTAAAGAGGATTGCATCCATGTTTTTCCCCATTCAATTCCTAGTATATAATTCCTTATTCCTTTCTTTTCTTGTTTTCTTTCTAGCATTGTGATAAGTAAATAAAGTATTGATTAGGTGTCTGTTTCATGATGTCTTCCTTGTTCCAATAGCCAAGCCAGATCCTCCATCGTAGTAACACATGTTGATCATTTGGATTGTTTCATATGCAATGTTGAATCTATAATTGCTGCTTGCAGGCTTATTAGTGCCTCTTGCTTGTCCCACATGAGGGATATTTCTCTCTTTTTTTTTCTTTTTTTTTTTTTGTCAAACTCAGCAAGTGTGTTTTCTGCTTGTTCTCGCTTTCATCCTTTACTCAGATTCAAGTTCCTTAAATTCGCATTCGATTTTTCTACCAAACATACTTTCTACCTTGCCAATTCTTCTAGGCTCCTCTCAATTTACTAGTTTCCAGCTCCATTTATCTTGCCACAACCATTCAAGCGTCCTCATTTTTTGTAGCATACATTTTGAAACAGCTCTTACCTATAGAAACAGCTCTGACCTTTAGCAGCGTTCTCTCACTTCCAGTGATGACTCCTTTTAACGAAGTCTATCTTCTCCCATCTCTCTATTTCAACCAGCAAATCTATATGTTTGTGGCCAACCAGGCAGTAGATATCAATGGAGCATATAAGAATATATTCAGCTGAAAAATTGTTGTATATTTGATTATAAATGTCATCTAAATATTGTTCATCGGTTTGGTATGCTTATAGTCATCAAAATTTGCATAATGAGCCATGTTCAAATCCAGTTACTGGAGCCTCGAATTGTGCATTTAACTGTAAGACTTGCTACGTTGGATCGCATGAACCCTCACCGCTTTGATAACCTAGGCCAGGTTTGAGAAATCAGATTCGAGTAATGTCACGCCTCAAATTTATCATCTGATTCGGTTACGTGATATGATCACATGAATCCTAAGGCAAGCCATAGAGATCATGCAAGGTCTGATATAAATAATTCACACTATGTTTTACAAAAGTTTTATCATTTAAAGAAATAGTAATTATCATAATTTAAAAGTAAACTGGGTAAACATTTACTAGTGTCATAAACATAAGTTCATTGTTTTTCCTGCAATCTTTAGAAAAATTTATTAAAATAGAATTTATATCTATCTAACTAATTTTAATAATATAACGTTGCTCCATCCTATCCTATCAAATTAATCACTTCAACTGTAAAAAAATTTCAACGAATATAATGAGCTTAACAGACCCGTAAGAATCCCCTACATAAAATTTACCTTCTTACATAGCAATTAAATAAATAACATTTATGGTATAAATACATGATTAAGGAAATTCAGCAATTAAATAAATAACATTTATGGTATAAATACATGATTAAGGAAATTCAAATCATCAAACTAATAAATGTAGATACCATCATGCAATCATGTAATACACATCTAATAACTTCAGACTCAATCAGTCATACATTGGATCCAAATTAATTTGGTTTTCAGCTCTAGACTACCATAACCACGTTCTAGCCCATGGTTGGGCAACTATCACAACACTACCGCATTTCTAGCCTATGACAAGGCTCTCATATGGCCAGTCTAGAGCATCAACCGTCATGTACTCATGCATCACAACCAACACAAGCTATGCATATCAATGCATCGCAACTCAACTATGACAATAAAATTTTTATAAATCATAATTAGGCAATATTCATCAACTAAACCAAACCAAGAATCAGAAAACAGCATGAAATTTATAATTCACCCAACGTAAATCATTAAAAACCAGTAATTTATATATTATAATCCCCTTACCGTGTTCATAACCCGTGCCTAATTTCTTCCATCTTTAATGATCTGCTAAGAACTTACCTCTCTTTTCTAGCATCCAATGATATCCTGACGATGGATGGCTTTACTTCCCCACTTTTTTTTCTTTTCCTTCTTCTTCTCTCTCTCCCTCTCTCTTTCTCTTTTTTTTTTTTCTCTCTTGGCGGCGTTATGAAACAACCCTAAGCCCCCAACCCCCTCTTATATATTTTTTTATAGGCCGAAACGGATAAGAGGAGGAGAAACTCCCCCCTAATTCCACTGCCAAATCGGTGCGGTGGTTAGGGAAGGATAAACTCCTCCCCAAATCAAGCACGGGTGGTTAGGGGGGTTCAATTTTCACGGACTTTACATTCTTTGCCCCTTAAAATAAATTTTGTCCTTAAAATTTTTCTTACTAGATACATCAAAGAGTTGAGGATTGTAGTACCCGGTTCCCGGTTCATGTGAACCAGGTTCAGGCTTGGTACTGTGCAGTGCAACGCTTCGCTCTCAGCGAAGCGCTTCGTTTGCCCGGATCCTTAAACCAAAGCGTTGCATGGGGGGGATTAAATATATGATGGAGGGGGAGCTCCCTCCATCATCCTGGCATCCATTTCCATCAGGTAATCCCCTGGTCCAGAGAGAGAGAGAGCGTGAGAAAGAGAGACGCAGAGGGAGACAGAGACGAAGAGAAGTGTTGCCGGTCGATCCATTGGTTCAGGCCCGGCGGCGTGCTCACCGCCTCGCCGGGCCTGAGAATTGGCCGGCGACCCCGCCGGCACCGGGGGAGGTGTCCGGCGGGGTGGTGGTGGAGAGAGAGAGAGAGAGAGGGCCAATTGGCCCTTCTCTCGCGCGGTGGCGGAAGCTAGGTTCGGCTTCCGCCGGTTGGTTCGGGCCCGGCGGCGTGCTCGCCGCCTCGCCGGGCCCGAGCTTTGGCCTGTCGCCTCCACCGGCGCCGGGCGTGCGTCCGGTGGAGGTCCGGCCGGCCAAGGTGGCCGGCCGTGCCGCCGGCACAGAGTCGTGCCGCGCGGTTGTGAGAGGAGATGAGAGAAATTGAGGAGAGAGAGGGAGTTTGGCGGCCGGCCGCGCGGCGGCCGGCTCTGGCCCGGCCACCGGCGGCCGGGCCGCCCTCAATTTGGCCGGCGGCGGCCCCGGCCGCCGGCTAGGTTCCCGTCCCCTGTTCGGTGAAACAGGGGATCGGGTGGACTATGGGTTGAACCGGGCCGGCTGGGCCGGCCGGTTCAGGGCCTTTTGGGCCGTGCAGTGAGCTGATTTTGGGCTGGATTTTGGGCCCCGTAACGGGCGGGATTAGCAAAATAATTATATGGCTAGAATCTGGGTGAATTCTAGTTTCTTGGGTATTTTTACTTCCCCATTTGGGTATGTATAGTGGGAGATATTCGAGCCCAAAGTAGGGCCCGTGAACTAGTCTGGGTAGAAATTCTAAGGGTCATTTTAATATTCGTATTCTAATAAATTAATTGTGTAAATGATCCTGTAGGTGCTCAGACATCTGACTAGCTGATTTATACCTGTTGGATTGCGTACTGAGGTAAGTAAGCCAGTTATCAGTATTTAATAAATTATTCATTATATGAATGTTTAAATTGTGAATTGTGACATGAAAATGGATATTGGCTAAATTGTAAGTAGATGAATATTGTGAATACGTGGTTATTTATGTGCTATGATTTCATATGTGATGCTATGCATGAGAGATGCAGTTATTATTACATTGATGTGATATTTTACATGCAATTGTTCAGTAAGTATAATCCACTGTTTATGCAATATGGAGATGTTATTGATATATTTGTGCATGATGTGAGGTACTGTTATGTGTCGCTGCGGTTCTCCTTTATCATGTCATACCACACACATGTCTAGAGGACGTGTTCTGCTTGTTTATGCCACACATACATCTAGAGGATGTGTTCTGCTTGTTTATGCCACCTACACGTCTAGAGGACGTGTTCTGCTTGTTTATGCCATTCACACGTCTAGAGGACGTGTTCTGCTTGGGTTCGAGATGGCACCACGCATCTAGAGGATGTGTTCTGAGTTATATGAGGTGGCATCACACATCTAGAGGATGTGTTCTGCTTGGTTCGAGGTGGCATCACACATATAGAGTATGTGTTCTGGTGGATTATGACATGGCGTGACCCTGGTATCTGGACCCTTTCAGTAGGGGGATGCTTGTTGGTACACTATTGAGATATTGTAGGGCCGTGAGTCACATTTACAGTTACCATTGAGAGTATAAACAGTGGGTTTACTTACATTGCATGTTTGAGTATTTGTGGAGTGTTTAAGCATGCAAATCATTTATATGCTTATAGATTATTATGCTATGATTTGACTGTATAACGTGGCTTACTTACTGAGTGTAAGCTCACAAAAATCTTACAATGTTTTTGTCAGAGCCACAGGTTGAAGATGGATGGTTGGGGTGATGGATCTCCTATTAAATAAATCAAGACCCATTATTTTGTTGTAACCCCATTATTGCTTATGTGTAGGGCTTGATGCCCAAACTTCATTATTGTGGTGTGTAAGGGTTTGTAACCCAAAACTTATGGTATTGAGTGATGTATTTGACTTGATTATATATAATGGTGCTTTATGTTGAAAAATTTGATGATGCCTTGCGTGCCCGGCACGCGGCGGGTTGTCACCCTAGCCCGATATTGGGTCTGGGGCGTGACAGCTTTAGTGGTATCAGAGCCAGGTTTTAAACACTAGGGACACAGACATATTGACATGATAACATTTATGACCCTAGGAACACAGACATATTGACATGATAACACGTAGAGAACATATTTTGATGACATTATACTTAGAGACACCTGACACTTAGCTTATGATGATATTAACCACATCTAATTTAACAGGAAATAGTTATGGCTCGTCGTACTAGGAGCCAACAGTATGAGGAGGACTCTCTGGCCGGTAATGCTGATCAGCCGGTGGGTCAAGGAACTACTGGAGGTAAGGCACCTGCCAACCCAGTAGGAACTGAGCACCAGCGATTCCAGTCCGAGATGCTTCAAGCCCTCTCGGGTATGGCGCAGTCTATGCGGGACATGCAGCATCAGATCCAGCAGGCTTTGACCGCTCAGTCTGCACCCCCTTCTGCTCCGACACAGACTACCCTTCCTGTTCCGCAGCTGCAGCCAACCTTACCCACTCACTCAGCACCGCCGACCAGTCTGCTTATCTCAATCCTGGGTGGGGAACGGCCGCAGCTTTGCAGATTTCAAGAAGTTTGCCCCTGCTCCTTTCTCTGGTTCAAGCAACCCTATTGATGCTGAGAGATGGGTGCGAGATATGGAGAAGGCCTTTATGGCCCATGGTAGTCAGGAGATGGAGAGGATCAGATTTGCTACTTATCTTCTTTAAGGAGAGGCTTATGACTGGTGGTTAGTAGAGGAGCAGCGTCGGGGTGGTCAGACTATTTCTTGGGAATAGTTTAAGGAGGCATTCTTCGACAAGTACTTTCTCAGGAGTATGCAGAGGAGGATGGAATCAGAATTTCTTAAGTTGGAGCAAAGGAATCTTTCGGTGGCCCAATATGAAGCTGAATTCACCAGGCTGGCCCGTTTTGCTCCAAGTATAGTATCTAATGAGATGGCCAAGATCACCCGATTCACGGAGGGACTTCGACCCAGACTGATGCAGGCGGTCAACGCATTTGAGCTTCACACTTACAGTGCCGTGGTGAATAAGGCCTTAGTAATTGAGAGAGATATGAATACGGTTCAGAGGGATTGGGAGCAGCAGAAGAAGAGGAAAGGGCATAATTCTAGCCAGCCCCAGCTCATGCCAAGAAGAGAGGTGCACCTCAGGCCCCAGGAGGACAACCAAATAGAGAGGCTCGCTGCTATCGCTGTGGGAATTTCCACCCGGGAGACCTTGCCGTGGAGTGTCTGGTGCCTGTTTCTCCTGTGGAAAGACTGGCCATAAGATAGCCACATGTCCCCTTCGACAGAACCAGCAGCCATCTTCCAGTCAAGGGGCGAATCAGCAGCAGCAGCCACCGAGGACTCAGGGAAGGGTCTTCGCCCTCACTCAGCAGGATGCTGCCGCTTCTAATTCTGTGGTGACAGGTATATCAATATTTCACATCTAGCATTATATTCTTATCCTGTGCAATGTATTAATAATTAGTTAGAACATTATATTCGTATTGTTAAAATAAAATTTCATTTACGTCCAGGAATGATTATGATAGGCAATGATTATGCTCAGACTCTAATTGATCTGGGTGCCACGCATTCGTTTATATCTGACACCTACCTTGGCAAGAATGCATCATTGACACCTGAATCTCTAGACATGAATTACACATTGCCTTTCCAAATGGTGATACTATGAAAGTTGATACTGTATGCAAATCCTGCTTGATTATCATTGAGGATAGGAAACTGAATGCCAATCTTATTGTCCTTCCACTGAAATTCGTTGATGTTATCCTTGGCATGGATTGGTTAGCTTCCTATCATGCTTCTGTAGACTGTTTCAGGAAGATTGTCAACTTCAAAATTCCTTGTCAGCCCGAATTTAGTTTTACTGGTGGCCAGAAACTTCTAGCCTCAGTGTTTATTTCGGCATTACAGGCTGAAAAGTATCTGAGGAGTGGTGGCCAAGGATTTCTTGCTGTTATTAATGATCTTCAAAAGAAAGAGGCCAAGTTGGAGGATATTCCTATAGTTAGAGAATTCCCTGATGTCTTTCCAGATGAACTATCGGAGTTACCCCCTGACCGGGAGGTTGAGTTCTCCATTGATTTGATCTGGAATTAGCTGCGGTAATTTTTGCTTTGAAGATTTGGCGGCATTATCTCTATGGGGTGTCGTGATGTGTACACAGACCATAAGAGTCTAAAGTATATCTTCACACAGAAGGAGCTCAATTTGAGGCAGAGGAGATGGTTGGAACTTCTGAAGGACTATGATCTGAATCTACATTACCATCCAGGGAAGGCTAATGTTGTGGCTGATGCTTTGAGTAGGGAAGACCTCTTCTGAGTTAACTGCTATGTTTACCTCACAGCCTCACATTCTGAAGGACCTCGAGAGGTGGGAGATTGGACTGAGAGTACAGCAGTCTGATGGACTTGTTACTGCACTTATTCTTCAACCGACTCTTGTTGACAGAATTAAGTCCTCCCAGATGGAAGATCCAGATCTTCAAAGAATTAATGTAGCAGTTCAGTCAGGAGATCAGAGTGGATTTTATGTAATGGATGATGGATCCCTGAGATTTGAAGGCAGACTTTGTGTGCCTAGCAATGAGGAATTGAAAGCCGAGATTTTAAGGGAGGCTCACTACTCTCCTACACTGTGCATCCTGGTGGTACTAAAATGTATAGAGACTTAAAGGAGAATTTTTGGTGAAAAGGGATGAAGAGGGATATTGCTCAGTTTGTAGCTAAGTGCTTAGTATGTCAGCGGGTGAAGGCCGAGCATCAAAAACCTGCGGGACCTCTTCAATCTTTGATGATTCCTCAGTGGAAATGGGAAAAGATTACTATGGATTTTGTGACTGGTCTGCCCAAAACTCCCAGGAGTAATGATGCAATTTGGGTTATTGTGGACAGACTGACAAAGTCAGCTCATTTCTACCTTTCAGAGTTGGAGTCTCGAGTGACAGATTGGCTAGCTTGTATATGGAGCAGATTGTGAGACTCCATGGTGTTCCTGTCTCTATTGTATCTGACCGGGATACCAGATTTGTATCACAGTTTTGGAAGAGTCTTCATAAAGCCTTGGGGACCAAATTGAACTTCAGTACGGCTTATCATCCCCAGTCTGACGGGCAGTCAGAGAGGACCATACAGATTCTAGAAGATATGTTGCGCGCCTATGTAATGGACTTGGTGGGGCTTGGGATAACCACTTATCTTTGGTGGAGTTTGCTTATAACAATAGTTATCAAGCCAGTATCCAGATGGCCCCATTTGAGGCTTTGTATGGTAGGAGGTGCAGATCTCCTTTATGTTGGGATGACGTAGGGGAAAGGAAATTGCTAGGCCCTGAGCTGATCCAGTAGACAGTTGACAAGGTGCATTTGATCAGGGAGCGTCTTCGTACAGCTCAGAGCAGGCAGAAGAGTTATGCTGACGTCAGAAGGAGAGAGTTAGAATTCCAGGTTGGGGACCATGTTTTCTTAAGGGTATCACCAACCAAGGATGTGATGAGATTCGGGGTTAGAGGAAAGCTTAGTCCACGTTATATTGGACCTTTTGAGATCTTGAGCAGAGTTGGGGAGGTTGCATACAGCTTAGCACTGCCTCCGATCTTATCTGGTGTTCATAATGTATTCCATGTATCTATGCTGAGAAATATGTTTCAGACCCCAGTCATGTTATAGCTTATGAGCCTATTCAGTTGAGGAAGGATTTATCATATGAAGAACATCCTGTGCGTATCGTGGACCGTAAGGATCAGATTCTGAGGCGTCGTACCATCCTTATGTCAAAGTTCAGTGGAATAATCAGTCTGAGAGGGAGGCTACTTGGGAGCTGGAGGAAGAAATTAAAAAGAAGTATCCTCAATTATTTGAAGGTAAATTATCTATCTAAGATTGTTGACTTTTGATTAGTTTGATTGATCCGTAGTTATGAGGTCATGTATCAATTTCGAGGCCAAAATTTTTATAAGGAGGGGAGGATGTAGTACCCGGTTCCCGGTTCATGTGAACCAGGTTCAGGCTTGGTACTGTGCAGTGCAACGCTTCGCTCTCAGCGAAGCGCTTCGTTTGCCCGGATCCTTAAACCGAAGCGTTGCGTGGGGGGGGGATTAAATATGTGATGGAGGGGGGGCTCCCTCCATCATCCTGGCATCCGTTTCCATCAGGTAATCCCCTGGTCCAGAGAGAGAGAGAGAGAGAGAGAGAGAGAGAGAGGGAGACAGAGATGGAGAGAAGGTGTTGCCGGTCGATCCATTGGTTCAGGCCCGGCGGCGTGCTTTCTGCCTCGCCGGGCCTGAGAATTGGCCGGCGACCCTGCCGGCACCGAGGGAGGTGTCCGGCGGGGTGGTGGTGGAGAGAGAGAGAGAGAGGGCCAATTGGCCCTTCTCTCGCGCGGTGGCGGAAGCTGGCGAACCGGCTTCCGCCGGTTGGTTCGGGCCCGGCGGCGTGCTCGCCGCCTCGCCGGGCCCGAGCTTTGGCCTGTCGCCTCCACCGGCGCCGGGCGTGCGTCCGGTGGAGGTCCGGCCGGCCAAGGTGGCCGGCCGTGCCGCCGGCACAGAGTCGTGCTGCGCGGTTGTGAGGGAGGAGATGAGAGAAATTGAGGGAGAGCCGCGATCGGCTCTGGCCCGGCCACCGGCGCCGGGCCGCCCTCAATTTGGCCGGCGGCGGCCCCGGCCGCCGGCTAGGTTCCCGTCCCCTGTTCGGTGAAACAGGGGATCGGTGGACTATGGGTTGAACCGGGCCGGCTGGGCCGGCCGGTTCAGGGCCTTTTGGGCCGTGCAGCGAGCTAATTTTGGGCTGATTTTGGGCCCTGTAACGGGCCGGGATTAGCAAAATAATTATATGGCTAGAATCTGGATGAATTCTAGTTTCTTGGGGTATTTTTACTTCCCCAATTGGGTATGTATAGTGGGAGATATTCGAGCCCAAAGTAGGGCCCTGAACTAGTCTGGGTAGAAATTCTAAGGGTCATTTTAATATTCGTATTCTAATAAATTAATTGTGTAAATGATCCTGTAGGTGCTCAGACATCTGACTAGCTGATTTATACCTGTTGGATTGCGTACTGAGGTAAGTAAGCCAGTTATCAGTATTTAATAAATTATTTATTATATGAATGTTTAAATTGTGAATTGTGACATGAAAAATAGATATTGGCTAAATTGTAAGTAGGTGAATATTATGAATACATGGCTATTTATGTGCTATGATTTCATATGTGGATGCTATGCATGAGAGATGCAGTTATTATTACATTGATGTGATATATTACATGCAATTGTTCAGTAAGTATAATCCACTGTTTATGCAATATGGAGATGTTATTGATATGATGAGTGCATGATGTGAGGTACTGTTATGTGTCGCTGCGGTTCTCCTTTATCATGTCATACCACACACACGTCTAGAGGACGTGTTCTGCTTGTTTATGCCACACACACATCTAGAGGATGTGTTCTGCTTTTTTATGCCACCTACACGTCTAGAGGACGTGTTCTGCTTGTTTATGCTATTCACACGTCTAGAGGACGTGTTCTGCTTGGGTTCGAGATGGCACCACGCATCTAGAGGATGTGTTCTGAGTTCTATGAGGTGGCATCACACATCTAGAGGATGTGTTCTGCTTGGTTCGAGGTGGCATCACACATATAGAGTATGTGTTCTGATGGATTATGACATGGCGTGACCCTGGTATCTGGACCCTTTCAGTAGGGGGATGCTTGTTGGTACACTATTGAGATATTGTAGGGCCGTGGGTCACATTTACAGTTACCATTGAGAGTATAAACAGTGGGTTTACTTACATTGCATGTTTGAGTATTTGTGGAGTGTTTAAGCATGCAATCATTTATATGCTTATAGATTATTATGCTATGATTTGACTGTATAACGTGGCTTACTTACTGAGTGTAAGCTCACAAAAATCTTACAATGTTTTTGTCAGAGCCACGAGGTTGAAGATGGATGGTTGGGGTGATGGATCTCCTATTAAATAAATCAAGACCCATTATTTTGTTGTAACCCCATTATTGCTTATGTATAGGGCTTGATGCCCAAACTTCATTATTATGGTGTGTAAGGGTTTGTAACCCAAAACTTATGGTATTGAGTGATGTATTTGACTTGATTATATAATGGTGCTTTATGTTGAAAAATTGATGACGTCTTGCGTGCCCGGCACGTGGCGGGTTGTCACCCTAGCCCGATATTGGGTCTGGGGCGTGACAAGGATGCTTATCTTTTACTTCTGACTCAAATTTCCAAGTACCCAAATGATGTATTTAACATCAAGAATCAATTTGATCTTTGTAACAAATGGAAATTGAGTTCCTTAAAGAAGTATTATATATGACGCACATTTTTACTAGTCTCTCCAAGACACCTCATTAAGTATCATGTCTTGACTCCAAATTAGTTTTTACCACATCCTTGAGTTCTACCATTCCACTTTTTTTTTAATAGTTATTAGCTACACATAATAATTTCATATTTCAAAACTTTTAATTCAAATAAAATTAAAATTTTCCCATTCACTCTCACTTCAATCCTAAATCCCAAAATCCTAAACCATATTTTCAATACCACTTTAGTCACCATTTTTTTTATCCCTAATGATCATAAACCTAAGCTTCTGTCACGCCCCAAATCCACCATCTGATTCGGCTACGTGACACGACCGCATGAACCCTAAGGGGGCATTTGGTAGCAGTTAATCTATCCAGATTACCGGTAATTTAAAAGGGCCCCACCGGATAACCATGTTTGATACGTATTTTGAATGGTAATCTATCTTGCAGTGGTAATCTGGATTACCATTTAAGTGGTAATCCAGATTACCTTAGGGGGAGGTGGCTATCCACATTACCGGCTATGTTGTAATCTAATAAGTTTTTCTTTTAACAAAATTGCCTCTGCCTCTTTTATAAAAATAAAATTATCCCTTCTTCCAAATAATTAAAATAATTAAAAAATTAATTAAAAATTAAAATAAAAAAATAAAATAATTTTAAAAAAATATTTTTTTAATTTTTAATTAATTTTTAATTAATTTTTAAATATTAAATTAATTAATTAAATTAATAAAAAATTTAATTTTGAAAAATAAATTTTTTATTTTTGTTAAATTAATTTTTAAAATTAATATTTTATTTTATTTTTCAAAATATTAAATTAAATTAATTAAATTAATTAAAAATTTTAATTAAGATTTCTATTTTTAATTAATTTAATTTTTTAATTTTTTAAATTAATTTTAAAACTTAATTTTTAAATTTTTAAAATTAAATTTTAAATTAATTAAAAAATTTTATTTTTTAAATATTAAATTAATTAATTTAATTAATTAAAAAATTAATTTCAGAAAATAATTTTTTTATTTTTTTTAAATTAATTTTTTATTTTTATTTTTTAAAATATTAAATTAAATTAATTAAATTAAATTAAAAATTAAAAATTAATTTATTTTTTTAATTAATTTAATTAATTTAATTTTTTAAAAATTAATTTTTAATTTTTTAATTTAATTTTTTAAATATTAAATTAATTAAAAAATTTAATTTTTTTAAAAAATAATTTTTTATTTTTTTTTAAATTAATTTTTTTAAAAAAATTAATTTTTAATTTTGTTTTTTAAAATATTAAATTTAATTAATTAAATTAATAACAAAATTAATTATATTTTTTATTTTTTTAATTAATTTAATTTTTAAAAAATAAAATTTTTAAAAAAAATATGTCAATTAGTCTATTAATATTAATTAATTTTATATAACAAAATATTAAAAATAAATTATTTTTAAAATATAATAAGTAAATTATGATAATTGAAAGTTTAAGAATAAAAAAAATTGAATAAATGTTTAAAGATTAAAAATATATTTTAATCTTAAAAAAATAATTAAATTTAGTATATTATACTTATATATAAATACTTTGATTTAGGGATATTTTGAGGTATTTTAAA
>UESW01004633.1:525520-553566 GCA_900491605.1 Calamus simplicifolius | reverse complement strand
AATCAACATTACTGGCAATCCATCCCGGGTAATCTATCTGATAGGTAATCTATATTACCATTCAGAATTGCAGGCAATGCACCAAACGCAACCCAAGCTTACAAGTAAACTGGGTAAACATCCACTAGTGTCATAACATAAGTTCATTATTTTTCCTACAATCTTTAGAAAAATTTTATTAAATAGAATTTATATCTATCTAACTAATTTCAATAACTGCAATGTCGCTCCATCCCATCCTATCAAATTAATCACCTCAACCTGTAAAAAAAATTTCAACAATATAATGTCCTCAACAGTCCCGTAAATCCTCTACATAAAATTTACTTTCTTACATAGCAATTAAATGGATAACCTTTATGGTATAAATAAATGATTAAGGAAATCCAAACCATCAAACCAATAAATGTAGCCCATCATGCAATCATGTAATACACATATAATGACTTCAGACTCAACCAGTCATACATTGGATCCAAATCCATCTTGTTTTTAGCTCTAGACTACCATAACCACGTTCCAGCCCATGGTTGGGCAACTCTCATACTCCAGCCTGGCAACACTACCATATTTTCAGCCTATAGCGGGGCCCACATTGTCACACTCTAGCTTGGCAACACTGCCACATTTCTAGTCTATGGCAAGGCTCTCACATGGCCAGTCTAGAGCATCAACCATCATGCACTCATGCATCGTAACCAATACAAGCCATGCATATTAATGCATCGCAACTCAACCATAACAATAAAATTTTTACAAATCATAATTAGGCAATATTCATCAATCAAACCAAATCAAGAATAAAAAAACAACACGAAATCCATAATTTACCCAATGTAAATCATCAAAAACCAGTAATTATTATTTATACAATACCGATAAAATTATGTAGGAGAATTCTTATTTCACAATTCGGCTAATAACCCCTCACTGACTACTCAAATTTAACTCCTCCCTATCACGTTGAATAAAATTATTTTTTTTTTCTAGAACCCATATTGGGTCTGTGCCGCAATCCGAGCACTCACCCTTCTTCTCTTCCCTTTTTTTCTTATATATATATATATATATATATATATCCCCTTACCGCGTTCATAACCTATGCCTAATTTTTTTCATCTTTAATGATCTGCTAAGAACTTACCTTTCTTCTCTTTCCTAGCGTCCACTCTCTTCTCTTTCCTAGCGTCCACGCTGATGATGGAGGGCTTTACTTTCCAACTTCTTCTTCTTTTCTTTTTCTTCTCTCTCCCTCGCTCTCTCTCTTTTTTTTTCCTGGCGGTGTTATGAAACAACCCTAAGCCCCCCACCCCTTTTATATATTTTGTATAGGCCGAAACGGATAAGGGAAGGAGAAACTCCTCCCTAATTCCACCGCCAAATCCACACGCGGTGGTTAGGGGAGGATAAACTCCTTCCCAAATCACGTACGGGTGGTTAGGGGGTCCAATTTTTACAGACTTTACAAGTAAATTTTAGTATATCACAACTTCTTGTATCTCTAATTTATTTATTTATTTATTTGCTTTGTATCTTATGTACTGAACACTTTTGCCGTTATAAAAGATGTTTTCTGTTTTCTTGTTAAAAAAAAATTCGGGGTACAGTCTACATCTCTTGAAACCCCTCCACTAGGGATTGTCAAAGTTAATTTTGATGGTAGTGTTCAAGATCGCTTGACGGGATCGGCTTTTGTCATCCATGGTTCTGAAGGCTTGATAGTAGCGGTTGGTGGGTTTGGATTTCTTGATCTATCTGTGCCGTCTGCGGAGCTGCACGCTACGTGGGCTGATATCTCTTATGCTATACGCAACTTGGGCATTCGTAGGCTCATCATTGAGGGTGACTCCACTACGGTTGTTCGATGGCTCCAACAGGATCTGCGCGATCCACTTTCTACTAACCCTCTGGTTAGCGACATTCAGTCTATGCTTCGGCAGGTTGATTCTGTTCAGATTCGGTATATATATCAGGAAGCTAACTCTGCTACCGACTGGGTAGCTACTCGGGTCGCCCATTATTCTGGTCCTTGGTATTGGTTACCAGATGACTTTGCTCGGTGGTGCTCTCTCAAATCCTGTACTTCGATATAACGGGCTTGACTCACCCTAAAATGAATGATTGCTCGTTTATAACCAAAAAAAAAATCAAAATATAGTCATAAGTTATAAATTTTAGGTTTTATCATATTGGAAATGTTTTCAGTTTGACTTTTATTGGATAGATAATTAAAATTTTAAATCTTTTGTGTCTGCAATTATTGTGTGTAAAAATGATTACTTATTTGTATCAATTATTTTTCTCTACAACCGGTAAGGTAGCATTCTAAATAAAAGTTATCCAGTTCCCAGCTCTCGACCCATGCATAAGATGAAAAAAAAAAAAAAAAACCTTTTTATTCTTATAGATATCTAATAGCTCGTAATATTTATAAATTCAATGACATGTATTTCCGCTTTTTAAATTATAAAAAATAATAATAATCTGGTTGAAGCGAATTAGTAAAGCATGGCATTGGATTCACAATTGACCGTTAAGTTGTTTGTGATTTATAAAAAAATTTTAGCCAAAGGATTGAAGCTGGGCTAAGTCACCATGGTTCACTGCTTTATCCAAATAGACCCTGCTGTGTGACTTGTACGCATAGCGCCTTCTTACTACTAGTATTCAGGCACGTTTACTCCTAGTAAAAATGAATGAAGTTTTGAAATGCTACTTATTTTTTTCGCCATGAGCCAAAAAAAAGAAGAAGGTTATATTAAAGACTTCCAACTTGTGCTTTATTTTAACTAGAATTCTAAGAGAGATTTCATGGATGGCCTTACAATTTACAAAGATGAGTCTATAACTTTTCGTTTGTATTAACTAGTTTTATTACTTTCAATTCCCATGTATATCTATATCTATCCAATATACACACTTATTCTATCAATATAGTTATTTATATATATATATATATATATATATATATATATATATATATATATATATATATATATATATATATATATATATATATATATATTTCATTCGTCAGCACAAACTAATTCATCCACCATACCCGTTTATTGGGGGCGAAGAAAGCAGAGATTTTTCATTAAAGTGCGGTTCAGGAACAGTCGTCAAGTCCCGCGAATTCTAGAGCTTTCAATGCTTTAGGAGAAAAAACAACGGTAATCGATGGAAAGCATAAGTAGCTTTTCTTTTCTTTTCTTTTCTTTTTCTCTCTTTTTTTTATTAAAGGAACAAAAAAAAGCAAAACTGCTTTACCTGGAGAATAAATTCATCTAAACCAGTGCCAAGGAATGGGCTTAAAGAGACACGAAAGGCAATTAAGCATTGCGTGCCTGCAAGCAAATTGGAATTTTTCTCAATGCCGTTCATTGTCGCTATAGTACAAACATACAGCACAAACATTTATTACTAAAGTACACATGTAGTGGTACTTAGAATACCATCTTTTATTTTTAAAACATCAACAAGCACTCTAAAGGAAGCTCCACGTCAAGTAGGCATCTCCTCAAGACTGGCCTATTGGCAACTTCTATATTTTTTTTTTTTTTTCAAAAGAGAGGATTGATAAGGACTAAGTGCTTGTTAATAAAGAATCTTGACTAATGCTTTTAAAGTTCAGTTCTGATCATATCTAGAAGCTGGAATCCAAACATTTTTCAGATATGGTCCAATGCAAGTGTGGGAATCTTTATACGGCCCACAATTCACTATTCGTAGAGAGGTTCTTGTCACCACTTTACGCAATCATTCCCTTGTAGAAGGCTTATCTTCATTTCAGGAGGGCAATTTTTCTTCGCAAAGAGTAGAAGGTGCTGTGTCCAAATTCATCATACACATGGCACAACTACATACTCTTTAGATATAATCCTAAGAATTATATAAGATCTAAGATTTAATCATTCTTGAATTAACAAACAACATAAATTAAATTAAATGTTTTAAGATTGCTAATAAGATTACTTACAAATGATAGCATCACAAATCTAATATATCAAATCTACTTTCTTCTCACTCCAGCAATAATTCCTGATGCTAAGCATACAAAGGCTCTTAAAAAATGCAAAAAAAAAAAAAAAAGTGATAAGCCTAAGTTCTAGAAGAATCTTCACTCATACATCGGCTGCAGCATGATCCATCATTATAAATGCATAACAAACAGGACGTCTGACATATCCAAATCTAGGTAAATTAATCATATTTTAGTAATAATGATAAGCTTATAATAGAAAATTTAATTACATATTTTTTCATTACAATATAATCGACATCATGTCCCAATATCATAGTCATATCAAAGTATGGATAATTTACACATATTCAATTAATAATGAATAAATCAACTTATCATCAATAACAATAAACAATGTTAACACAAGTCGAACATAATCATCATCAAAAATTGTAATACATATAAATTTTAGGAAGATAAGTCTATGATCTTGTCTCCCATAATACATAATTTCATAGCTTTTTATAAGAACTAGACTAATTACAATCACATGTCAAAACATGTGCTTCTCACAATATAATTGACATTACATATGCTTATCAATAAGTTACATCATCATAGCTAACATCAAATATCAATATCTAATTCATTAGGTTATTAGTGATTACTCCATTTATAATTTTTGCTTAGGTAGGCATTGAACTATTAGTCATGACCATGATTTAGCCTATAGCAAGAATCAAGAATCTAAAATAGGTTTGCTTATTAGAGCAATTTAAAGCCTACCTTATTTATGCATCCCTACTTATAGTTAGGTTTCTCTCCTTGTCAAATTTGTTCGCATACCATCTAAAGAAGAAAAAAAATGCTCACTAAAATTCTATGATCTTCCATCTTTTAAGCGCTTGATAAATATAAATTAAATTTTAAATTAATTTGATCACATACAATCTATACTTTCTTTCTTTTAAGAGTCAAAAGAAAGAATGCTCATAAAATGCCCTATTCAATGTCCATTAATTTGATTACACATCATTTATATTTTCTATCTTTTGAGTGTCAAAGAAAGAAAGAATGCTCACAAAAAGTCAATTGGCCAAAACCCTCATTCATTTCAAATATTTGAATTCCTTCTTATCATTAAATAGCAAGGGACCATCGCGACTCCTCAAGATGATGCCATGCATCACTAATTAAAAGGAAAGCTTTAATCCCCTTGTGTATATATTACTTAACAAAACATCATATTTATTTCAAAATTTGAATTCCTGCTCATCATCAAATGGCAAGGGACCTACGGGGACTTCTCAAGATGATGTCATGTGTTGATGACAAAAAGGAAAGGTAATACAAATTCTTTTCCGCTCTTGGATCTCTACGTATCCCTAATTTAGAATGACCATTGAGATGGTTAATAAACCCCTTAATGACCTTTAATTTGGTGCAATTAGGTTCATGAATCTTGACCTGATTAATGCTAGAGACCTTATACAAGCATTGAACTTAATAGACCCAATTAGGCACCCCATTCTGGACCTAAATTTAATCTAGTTATCTTCCAAAATTTGGGAGATAAATTGGGCTAAAGTCAAAGCTATTCAAGGCCTTAACAATAATCCCACAAGTCCATGTAATCCCTGAAGAAAGCGCTAAGAATGACAAAAGCAATCCCTTATGCTATCTCAAAACCCTATTCACATCATAGCTCAAAGAAACACCCTTTTCCTTCTCGCTCTCCCATTGCCTTGAAAATCTTGGATCAATGTTGAATCCCATAACCTAAGCCATTAGCCCTACATTCAAAACTCTAAATTTGACATTCCACCATTCACATCAAAAATACATTTTTTGCTTACCCCTCAAACCTTGAAGCATCTTGGTAAGCATATTTCTTTGAATCCTAAATCCTAAGTCCTATATCCTCTATTTTGAGCTTCCATAGAATTAATGTTGCCCTCACATCCCAGTTATTTTACCTGACAACATCAGCCTTCCCAATAACCATAACTAAATCCTTTATTCAAAGACTTCCTACATTTAGTTCCCTACACCAAAATGTGTCCTCCTTATGATCCAAACAACTATAAGTTCAAACCAACCTCTAATAAGCCCAATATCAAGTCAAGCACCAATATAGCCCAAGCAGCATGTTATTTCAATCAGATGGAGCAATGCATCAAAAACTTAAGATGCTCCACAATGACTTAAGCTCAAGACTAGGAAGGAGAACAAGCCTAAAAGTGAATCAAGTTCTAATTCTAAAGGAGTCCTAGTTTCAGTTTTGCTTAAGCCTAATTTGATTCTTAGAGGGGAGTCTTACTTATGGGTCAGCATCAAAAGAGAGTTCTACTCTCAAATTAGCTTTAAAGGGAGTTCTACTTTAAAGGGAGTTCTACTATTAAATCAGCTTCAAAGGGAGTTTAACTTTTAGGACAACCTTAGAGAGAGTCTTACTTTCAATCTCAAAGAAAGTCCTACTCATAGATCAACCTTAGAAGAGAGTTCTACTTCTAAGATAGCCCCAAAGAGAGTCCTATTCTCAGGACAACCTCAAAAGAAATCCTACTCTTAGCCTTAAAGGGAGTCCTACTTTCATATCAGCTTTAAAGAGACTTCTACTCACAAGACAGCCTCAAAGGGGAGTCCTACTCCTAGGATAGCCTTGAAAGAGAATCCTACTATCAAGTAGAGCATCAAAAAGAATTATATTCATAGGATAGCCTCAAAAGAAGTTCTACTCATAGGTCAAGTCTAAGAGAAAGATCTACTTCTAGCTTTGAAAGAAAGTCCTACTCCTAAATAAGGCCTTAGAAGGGAATTCGACTCTCAAGTTAGCCTTAGAAAAGAGTTCTACTTATAGGTCAGCTTCAAAAGAAAGTCCTACTCTCAAATCAACTTTAAATTGGGGTCCTACTTTTAAGTGAAACTTGAAAAAGGGTCCTACTCTTATGCCAACATCAAAGAGAGTCCTACTCTCAAGTTAGCCTTAAGAAAAGTTCTACTCTCATATACAACCTCAAAAGGAAGTCGTATTTCAAATTAATCTCAAAAGAAAATTCTATTCACAGGCTAGTCTCAAAAGAGAGTCCTACTCTCAAATTAACCTCAAAGAGAGTCCTACTCAAATAGATCCTCAAAGAGGAGTCCTTCTCTCCAACCAGCCTCAAAGAGAGTTTTATTCTCAAGTTAGCCTCAAAAGAAATCTTACTGTTGAGCCAGCCTCAAAACGAAGTCCTACTTCAAAATAAAGTCTTAAAAGGGATTCCTACTCTCAATCAGCCTTAAAGGAAGTCCTACTCTTATATGGAGCTTCAAACAAAATTCTACTCTCAAGCCAGTCTCAAAGAAAGTCCTACTCCAGAATTCATATCAAAGAAAGTCCTACTTCTAAGTGGAGCCTTAAGAGGAAGTCCTACTTTCAGGCAAGCCTCATATAGAGTCCTACTCCTAAATCAGCCTCAAGAGGAGTCATACTCTTAAGTAAAGCCTAAAAAGGGAATCTTACATTTAGGTTAGCCTCCAAGGATAGTCCTACTTTAAGGTCAGCCTCAAAGGGGAGTCCTACTCTTAGGCCAATCTCAAAGGGAGTCCTACTCCTAAGTCAACCTCAAATGAAATCCTACTTTAAAGTGGAGTTTCAAAAAAGAGTCCTACTTTCAAGCCAACCTCAAATGGAGTCTTACTTCCAAGTCAGCCTCAAAGCAAGTTGTACTCTTAAGTTAGTCTCAAGACGAGTCCTACTTTTAGGTAAAGCCTTAGAAAGAAGTCTTACTTCCAAATCAGCCTCAAAGGGAGTTTTACTTTCAGATAAAGCCTAAGAAAGGAGTCCTACTCTTAAGTTAGCCTCAGAAGGAAGTTTTACTCTTAGATCATCCTCAAAAAGAATTCTACTTATAGGTGAAGCTCCAAAGGAGAGTCCTACTCCTAAGTCAGCTTCTAAAGAAATTCTACTCTTAAGTTAACTTCAAGAAGAGTCATACTCCCAAGTAAAGCCTCAGAAGAGAGTCCTCCTCTTAAGAGAGTCTCAAAGGGGGAGTTCTACTATCTATCCAATCTCAAAAAAGAGTTCTACTCTTAGGCCACTTTTAAAAGGGAGTCTTACTCTCAAATAAAGGCTTAAAAGGGGATCCTACCTTCAGGTTAACCTCAAAAGAGAATCTTACTCTTAAACTAGCCTTAAAAGGAGTTATACTTTTGGGTCAAGTCTCAAAAGAGAGTCCTAGTCGTAAGTCAAGACAACTTAAAGAGAAGCCCTACTCTTATGTCAAGATCAAAGTCAACTCTAGATTGAGCCCAAACTAGTTCAAAAGGAAGCCCTACTTTCAAATTAAGTAAAAGATGTGAAGTCTCACTTTTAGATCGATCTAGCTCAAAGAAAAGCTCTATTCGAGTTAGAGAAGAGTTCTGCTCTCAAATTAAGTTAAAGAGGAGTCCTACTTCTAATTCGAGCATGATTTGAACCCAAAAGGGTCCTCCTAATTTGAGTCATGTTGAAGTCAAAGAAAAGTTTGACTTTCAGATTAAGTTAAAAAGGAGCTCTATTCTTAAGTCAATCCTTACTTGACTTAAAAAGGAGCCTTACTTGTAAATCGAGCTTGACTCAAGCTAAAAAGGAGCACTGCTTTCAATTTGAGCCTTGCTCAAAATTAAAAGAGATTTAGTACTCTTAATTTAAGCCCTACTTAAACCAAAGAAGAGCATTACTTCTAATTTGAGCCCAACTTAACTCAAAAAGAAGATTTACTTCATTAAAATAAGAGCTCCATTCCATTAAAATTTTTAGAGGCTTGTTCCATCAAAGTTTCGGATCCTTCCCTTATTGAAAATTATGGATCCCTACTTTATCAAAAGCCCTAAAGCCCTACTTCATCAAAATAGGAGCCTTGCTCCATTAGAGTTCTTGGAGCCTCATTATATTAAAATCCTAAAGCCCTACTCCATTAGGCATCAAAACCCTACTCCATTAAAAGTTAGAGCTTTGCTTACTAAAATTTTGGAGCCTTATTCCATTAAAAACATAGAGCCTTGCTCTTTTACCTATATCTAAGGCTAACACTCAAAAAAAAAGGTGGGGTGTGGGGTTAAGGGGAGAAGGGACAAGCATGGAGGCGAAAAAGGAAAAAGGAAATCAAAGATGACAATATGTGATATTAAATCATCATAATATCATTTCATACTTAAAATCTAAAATAAATAAAAAAATAAAATTCTCTAAATACAAGGCTAACAAAGACTCTAATTTTTTAATCGAAATTTTTTTAGCTCCTAAGGTAGGGATAATTAACAATGAGGGCTTGCGTTTACTGGAATTCTAAATTCTATATTATTTAAAGTAAGGTCATTATCAAGGAACAAAATATTAACAAAAAAAACTCTTGCACCCTATATCATTCCAATTAAGGAGGTCCTATCGAGGTAGAGGCAGATGTTGATACTCTTAACAATTGATTGATCCTTATCTCTCACCCAATTATGATCAGATGATAGCTAATTAGCTAGTTGATCCATAATTAGAGGCGGTGAAAATCAGGAGGAGGGTTCATCGACTTATAAGCAATGCCAACAAAGCTAAGGTCCCATGATGATGGCAAAGCTCAATGTGGGACCATAATGAAGCACAACAGCAATGACAACAATCAGTTGTGATAGCCGATAGTGCAAGTAGAGGGATGATTATTGGAATCACCACAGTGCAAAGGAAGAAGGAAGGATTTCTAGTGGCTTATTCAGGCATTTGATGACTTAGGAGGACGAGTCAACTTTAGAGCTTGGCATCCATGCTCAGCCTCCTTCTTTATGGCAACCTCATTCCTCACATATCACATAACATCTCTACCATAGGGAAGACCATTAACAAGGGATACTGATTCTGAAGTCTAAGTCTTCACAAAACTAGGCAGTTCATGTAATGACCTTTCAAGAATTGATAAACCAAGTCCAATTGATATTAAAGGAATTCCAACCAACTTAAATTAAATTTACTGAAGTGTCCTATTATTTTTGGATTTAAGGATAGTTAATTTAATATCTAGTGGCTTAATATTTTATAGTAAGTAAACATGAATAAATATAAGAAAAAAATAAATAAATTCATGCATGGTGCAAAATCTTACTTAGAAATTAATATCACCCATGAAATGTTTATTAATATATTTGTATGTATGTATGGGCTTGCATGCATGTCCGTATGTGTGCATATAAAATACAAGTCTGCAAATATTTTATCAATTACTATTCACTGATGCTATATATTAAACTAACCAGATAGATTCCTAATTATGCTTAGAAACTACCCATTCTTGAAAAGTTATTTTTTATTATTATATTTACTTTTGCTCTATAATGACTAAAAATAATAACTTTTGACAAAAACCTGAGCCTAGGGATGAAATGAACTGATTAAGTTGTTGGAGGAATCACTTGAGCTAGAATCCCTATGGCCCCATCTTCCGCTTTTGAGTGGGAAATATCTCATATAGATAAATCGACCGTCCTCTTGGCGATATCTTAAAATAATGACTCTTCATTTTACCTCCCCTCTTTAGGCTCTAAGAAAACATGCAGCTTTATCCATAGGAACAAATCAAAAGGCCCAACAATGAATTATGATGGGAAGCACGCCTCCTTTTCTAGAAAAATTTTGCAGGCCTCTTCACATCTTTTTCTTGAGCAAGATGGAAACACTCCTCTTCCATTTACAGAGAGTACATAGTCGTTATTTCATGGTAACATTCACTGCCTTACAGAAGCCACAGCCATTGTTTGACATTTTTATTGTTAATCCAAATAAAATGATATACTAGCTAAAAACATTATTTTAATTACTTCGTAAGCAATGATGTAATGAAGGGCATGTTTGGATGTGGGAATAGATTATTCTAGGATAATTCTAGGATAACCTTCACTTTTAACTGAGATCAATCAAAAGATGCCAACAGAAAAGAAGAGATCAGAAAGAAAGCAATTTATCAGAGAAATTCTTCATCCAAAAAAAAAAAAAAAAACGAGATTCCACATTCCACACAGAAGGTGATTTTTCATGTTCATTTTTTTGGTTGAATATTTCGTTTGTAAATTTCCTCAAAGTTCCTTCTTTTGCGAGAGTAATCAAATTCTTGTGACATAATTAGGAGGCAGCAACGACAGCTTGCTTAACTTTAGGTGCGATTATTTGTTTAACTTACAGGACAAAATAACACACGTTTGGGAAGAAGGATCCAAATTCATGCAGACAAACTTTAGCGAAAGTTCTCTTCGATGCCGTTTTCTTGAAGTGACGTTGGACATGTTCCATAACCTTCCACCTCTTTATACCTCCTGTCTAAAGTAGTGTTTGAAATATGGAATAAGAGAGAATATCCTCTGAATATTCCTTCTTATTCCCAAAAGTTATAACTATAAGGTATGTTTGATAGAAAAAATATTATCCATGATAAGTGTATGATAGAGTTTACCCTCTGGCTATCCCTAGGGATATCACTTGGCTATCCCATTGATCATATCAAATGCAAAAAGGTAAATTCATAGGATAACTTTTTTTTACTCTTATTTAGAGGGATAACCAGCTATTCCTGCATTTTTTAGGGAATAAATTGAGGGGATATCCCATGGTTAACCATGCATTATCCCTTTGGTTAACTTTATTCCCAGCTATACTTTATAGTTATGGTTTTGGGAATAAGGGGATATCCCCTTTTATCCTCTATTTCAAACACTCCCTTAAGGGTGTGTTTGATATGGTGGATAAGGGAGATATCCCCTGGATATCTTCCCTTATCCCCAAATGCTTTAGCTACAGGGGATAGTGCTGAAAAAGTTTAACCAGAGGGGATAACCCATGTTTAACCATGGGTTATCCCCTGGACTTATTCCCTAGGGAACCCAGGAATAACTAAAGTTATCCTTGATGGCAGAGTGGTAATTTTAAAAAGGTGCTTATCCCCTCAGCTATCCCCTGGATAAATGCTATCATGTACATTTATCCAGGGATAGCCAAAAAGCTATCAACACTACCTAAAGGATAGTTGGGAATAAAGTTAATCAGTGGGATAATCTATGGCATGGTTAACCATGGGTTATCCCCTCAATTTATTCCCTAATAAAAAATATAGAAATAGCTGTTATCCCTCCAAATAAAAGTAAAAAAAAGTTATCCTATGGATTACCTTTTTGCATTTGATATGATTAATGGATAGCTAAGGAATATCCCTAGGGTTAGCCAAGGGATAAACTCTATTCATATATTTATTTATGAATAATATTTTTTCTATCAAATACTATCTAAGTATTTGTTATTTATGATGTGTTCATATCACCTTAACTTGAGTGCACATAATTTATTATGCATGATGCGCCACCGCACCCGTACCCCACACCAGAACTCATTTCTAGGAGGCTGTAGATTTCACCTCTCAATTGGCAGCGACATGTCCAATTTGCATGCACCCAGAACTAATGTGGTTCACTGCTACGAAAGACTACCCTAGAGGTAATAAATCATGTCAATATATATCATAAATTGATTGGATCAATAAGATAAATCAAATCCGACCTGTTTCTTAATTAGATAAAAAACTAAATCAAAATTCAACTAGTATAGTCCGAATTAAAAGGATTACACGATGATCATGTATTCTATTTAATAATCAAGTTGTATCTGAGCTGATGCAATGCATGAGCCTTGTAACCCGTGTAATCTGTTTAATACATTTGTGTGTATATATATAATCTATTACGGCTAGAGTTTCGAGGATTAGGATTTTGAGTTATGAATTATAAAAATATATCAATTAAGTATAACTTTAATTGTTTGTAATTCATTTTCTTTCGATCATTGGATCTTATTTAATGATAAATAATAATTAATTAAAGATAATGTTAACTTGAATAAATAGATCTTACGGGCTAGGTTGCTGGATTGAATTACATAAACTAATTCATTTAATAATATAATCAGTTACATGCCAAGTTTAAGTTAGCCGATCAATTTAAAATTTAACTTATTTATTAATTATGTTTAATAGATCAATCTGTTTTTTAACCTGAATCTACTTATACTCAATCTAAATCCATTAATTTTATATCAGATTGAATTATATTCATAGATTATATTCAAAGTTGTCACCTTTGCATACTAATGCACAAAAGAGCTAAGAGTAAAAGGAGGGAAAAGATCATGCCAAGCCAACATTTTAAAAAGCTTAAATGAGCTTCAACTACTACTTCATTATTATTGATTGCTGTTTAGCATCTCCACCATCTCTTTTTTCTTTTTTTTCGTATATTTTGTTGACAGCACATCTGTGCTTTAACCGTCCACATCCAGGGGTCACCTGACATAATCAAAAAATTAATTAAAATGTCATATCCTTAATCAAGACTTGTGTTTATTCACCAAAACAAACCACTATTTTGAGCCTCCATCTTGTACCCTTCCACCACTAACTTCATCCTCATATCTTTAACTTCACTAACCAAGGTCCCTCCACCTTTTGGACCTTGAGGTCCCCACTCCCAAGGCTGCTGCTGTGGTAAAGAAATCCCCTTGCTGGTAATTGGAACTTCGAATTTTGTGCAGTTTCAAATATATGTTGGAACTTGAAACCACACTTGGGATAAAGACCTAAAGCCTTTCCAAGCCAATTGCGAAGAGAGGTGATATGCTTCTTTATTGGAGGACGCGCATGTTCAGAGAATCTCTTTGCACTACAAAGGCATTTGGTTCCCTTTGTCCAGAGGGAGCAATCCCCATGGTCCCTTTTTGCCATCTCTTAACACTTGTCTTCACATTGTACTTTAATTTGCCTGATCTCCTACCAGCCAGGCAAGTGACGCATACAAAATGTTCTACAAGACCATGAGACATATCTCTAAAGTAGCAGGTGAATAAAGGAATAGAGAAGGCAAATCTTAGCACCAGTTAAAATCTTGGATGTTTTCACTGATAACAGCACATAGATCAATCAAATTCTCAGCCCATCAAACAGTTAAAATATTTTCTAGACTTCAGAGAGAAATCACTTCTACTCCTTTGGACCCATCTGCCAGCATTGAATTGCTTCCGAATTCTTTTCTGATTGTTTTTCTCTAAATTTTTTTGTAAGTGTAATTGCTTTCCATGTTTTATCTTGTACATATATGATATATAAATAAATTTTTGACCTACAAATTTATTTTTTTAATTTAATTGCTGCACTTTTTAGATTAGAATTTTAGATTTGATGATTGTTTAGTCTTGAGCTAAATCATTCTCAGGTATTAAAGGCTGTCCTTCCAAGAGAGAACCACAGCATGATGCTTCAGTCATGCCCTATGTGGAGACTACACTGCAAAATGGCGAATCAACAACCATTAAAAAGGCATCTGTGAACATGAACATGCATAAAGTAAGAATGGATGGCTTTAATAGATTTCATGACCATATCAGATGGACTTGACAAATGGTGAGCAGATATTATTCGCACATCATTGCTCTATGAACTCAAGTTGACTCTTTTTTTTTTTTTTTTGGATAACAGATCTCAAGTTAGCTCTTTGACCAAGTAGCACATGCCTTTTTCTCTGCTTCATACCAAAGACTAAAGATTCATTGGACTAGGCTTGAGAAAATCAAGTATTAACTGACTTAGTGGTCCTGGTTGACTCACTGATCAAGCTAGCTTTCATTCATAGGATGGTTAGGAACAATATCATCATATAATAACCATGGCGCACTCCCAACAAATCAGTTGACTGGAATGCTTCATCCTGTTGTAAAGTGGAAGATAGAGACATACGTTGCAAATTATCAACCGTCAATCCAAAATATTTGGTAGGAAAGGCAGCTTTCTGAAGACACTTCCTTTCAAGATATTTTTATGATCCACTTCCAATTGGCTTGCAAGAACATTCTCAGAAAAATAATATATATTGAGAATATTAAAGAAAGTTTGCTTCCAAAAGATTGATGTAGTCTTGACAAGGTCAATTTGGCCAGAAAAGCAGTTAAAATAAATTTAAACTCACTGAAGAATATGAAGTCTTATCTCTTTGAAAAAAAGGCATGCCAAGCAAGAGCAAGACTTTGGGAATTTGTCTCTCAGCATTAAACATCTTATTCCTGAACCTGTAATATGCCACGAAGAACGTACAGTCAAATTGGAGAAAATTTTAAGTTGTCATGAAAGTTTATCATACAGTAGAAAGAGAAAAAGAAAACCAGTGCTAAAAAAAATGTTGTTTGTGTATCAGATAATATTGCTCTCCTGATTTATTCTCAGTACTATTAAGGGTGGCCACAAAATCAAAAGTATCTCAATGATTAAGAAATTGGCCATTCATTAGGGGACGGCAAAATCTAGCGAACTCTCTCCCGTCTCTTACCATTTTTTAAGTAAAAGTGATTGGAATCTTACAGAGCTTTATGAGATGGAGGAAGGCATCCAGGTGGCACACCATATCTCCACCTCCAAGAGCGCCAAGTGGTACTCTTCAGCCCCTAACCATGCAATATTGAACTTGAAGACCTACACACGCACACACAGGATTCCAGGTTATTGATTAGAATGGATTCTTGGCCCCTAAGAAATAAAGGAGAACGGAGATCTGACTCACAGATAAATTTTTTATTTGATGAAGAGCCTTGCAGACTCTTAAAGCAAACTTCCCTGAAGATGGTGCATGGCTCTCTCATTTAAAAGTGATATAAAGTAAAAGCATGAGACATTGAAGTGATGCTCTTTGAACTGCTAGATAAATGATGACGTCTTAATTTTCTGCATGCATAAAGAAAATAGTGGATCTCACTCAACCTGTAACATGACACACGACGGCACTTCCACTAATTTCAAATTACCGATTTATTGTTGACAACTTTGTGGCACTTAAGATATTACAAAGCGTATAAATTAACATGTTCCACAACAAAATGGAGAAAAACGAACAATCTTCCGAGGTTAACAAGATGCAAGTTGACACTGCAACTTGGACCAAAAATCAATGCTGATGGATCTTTTGATATGTTTCAAGTGCATATCATAAAGCCTAGTTACACATATCTAACTCAATTGAGACATAATTCCAAGTGGAGCCAAACTAACATCTCCATGACCTTTTAACAAGTTTGCATAAAATGAAATAAAAGCAGTACCTCAGATGCAAAAATGGTTTGCAACAGAAACTCCCAAAAGAAGGAAACAATTTGTGTACTTGCACTGATCCGGCTTAAGCTCCGTGACCTTATGAGACTCCAAAACCAGTTGGCTTTGAGGGTCAAGCACGCATAGTCTTCTGTCAAATTCAAGGACAGTGCTGCTCAGTGCTAAAAATCTGGCAACAATCAACTGTTGCCACACAGTCCATTCAAAAACCAAACAGCCTTGCTTAGGAGAGGTTCCACCAGCTACAGAAATTATAAAAGCTACAATAAAAAAAATCATGAAATATTAGGAAGAAAAAGAACAATAGCCACTTCTCTTTTTTGCTTCTCCTAGTGACACCATGAAAATCCTGTGCTACTTATTCCAACTTCATAAGGCCTTTGAGAGGCCAAAGCAACAGACGAGCAATATTGTTGTCTAAAATTGGTCTCTGCAGGGACTTAACTATTTGACATGTGGGATCGCAACAGTCAACACATCAACTCTGAAGCCACTCAAAGCATTAACTTACCCTAAACTCCAGACAGTGTAAGCCAGACACAGTAGAGATGTTGGCTAGCTATATGTTGTCACGTTCCTGGAGAAAGAGATAGGCATAGCAATTAACTGGGACCCCAGCCAAGGGGAAGGGCCCCAGAGGGTGCCTGGAATTGGACGGTAGAAATGACAACCTTGGTGATGTGTAAAGATCAGCCAACATGTTGTTCTTCCTCCAGTAAGCTCCTATATGAAGGTCATCCCCCACCATCGCCACAAGGTGATTAATGTTTTTGTTGCCTTGTCAGAAGGGGATCCGAGCAAGAGCTTGAAGTAGTGCAACAACCTCGAAGCTAGTCTAAACTAGTGGGAGGTTGTCCGCAATAAAAAGACGAGAGATGGCACGCGGAAAGGTACAGATGAGACGGATCGAGAACCCGGTCCACCGGCAGGTCACCTTCTGCAAGCGCCGAGCTGGACTGCTCAAGAAGGCTAGGGAGTTGTCAGTGTTGTGTGATGCTGATATTGGTATCATCATGTTCTCCAGCCATGGCAAGCTCCATGAGTTAGCCACCAATGGGTCAGTATCCTTTTATCTTGAGATGGCAATTATGTGAAGCTTAGAGCTCCTATCAATGGCTTATATATATGAGTCCATTTCACATGTGGTGCAAGGTCATGAGTTGCTTGATGATCACTGACGAGTTTATTTTACTGAATCTCGAAGGGACATGCAAAGTTTGATCGGGAGATACAAGAGCATTGGTGGAGAAGCTCAGGTTGAAGGAGGTGGGGCGAATCAACCTCAGGTCTGTTTATATTAATCTTGCTCTATATATAGCACACAGAATTATGTTAAAGCTATATTGTTTTGAAGACAAGGAAATTCAAGATATGGTGCCGTTTGCAGCCCATTAACAAGATAGGGGAAACAGTGATGACTGTTGAGATTTAAGAAAAATAGTTAGAAATTGAAGATTAATGAAGACGAAAGGGAAATAAAATCCACCAAAGCTAAGCCTTTCTCTAGTTATTTTCATTAATCATACTTTTCAGGGTAGTTTTAGTCTTTCTCTTATCCATCTATTCTTCTTTTGTCTGATGGGCTTCAGTATGATGGAGAGCATGACCTCATGCATATAGGAATAACATAGGGGAAGAGGTTTCCTAAGCCAAACCAGTCACGATGACATAAGGTTTCTGGTTATGGCTGTGAGTTTCTGTATATATTTGTCATAGGAGGTAAGATATGGTACGCTGGACCATTATATGAGAATGGAAAAACAGACGAAAAGTGAGAGCAATATTTTCTTATTTAAATTTCTTTCAAAATAAGGATCAAATTTGTCGAGATTTTCACTTCGCTTTGAGAAACACTTGAAGAGATTTAAGCAGGTTAGACAATCAGACAGAAAAGTCGGGCGGTCAACTAGCTGGAGACTGACGGACTTTTGCTGCCACCGAGGAAAAGCGATGCGATAAAGCTGGTCACTTACGATTATTGTTTATCCTTGTTTTTACTTGCGTTTGAAGTAAACTGAGAAAAGAGTGAGCTTAATTTCTATTTATCCTGTGGTTCCGTACTCCTCTTTGAATGAAAATATTGAGGAAAGCTTGTAAATAAGTATAAAAATCCATTTGATCTATTCAGTTCGGCTTGAATTACTTGGAGTACAACTCTAGGAAAGGTTGCACACCCCGTTTTCAAAAATCTAAAAGCAGTTCTGATGACGCAAATCATCGGCTTCGAGCATGCATCGCCTCCTCCAGTGAGCTCCTCGTGCCTGCAAGCAAGTCCCGGGGCCGAAGATTCCGGCGGGACCCTCCGACGCTCAAGTTAGTGGTCTGGGCATCAGCCGTGAGCTTGAAGAAGCTCGAAAGAGAAGAGATGGCTCCGAGAGAAAGATCTCTCGTTGTGAGTGTTTGGGGTGTCATGAGCGTGTTACCTCGTCGGGAGTCCCTCTTACCCATCTTATAGGCGCTTAAGAGTTTGACTGGCTTGAGTGGTTGAGGCTTGTAATGATGACCTTGATGGGTGAAGTGTCAGAGCTGACGTTGTGAGGCATGGGGTTCAACCACTTTGTCAGAGTATTTAAGGTGGTGGCAGCAATGGCAGAACTTGCCTCCTTTTTTGATATGTCAAGACTGCAGGTCAAGTCCCATCAAGGTCGATGGCTGCAACTGGTTGATGGATCCTGTTCCACTGGAGAAGGGAAACCAAGGGTCGTCCTCCCCGGCTGGGAGGTGCCGGGGCCGCCTGGCTTGGACAGGCCGGGGCCGGCTGGAAGGTGCGGGGCCGCCTGGCTGGGATAGGCCGCGGCCGGCAAGGATGGTGCCGGGGCTGCCTGGCTTGGACAGGCCGGGGCCGGCTGGAAGGTGTCGGGGCCGCCTGGCTGCGACAGGCCGGGGCCGGCAAGGATGGTGCCGGGGCCGCCTGGCTGGGATAGGCTGGGGCCGGCAAGGATGGTGAGGCCGACTGGCTGGGACAGACTGGCTGGGACAGGCCGGGGCCGGCAAGGATGGTGCCGGGGCCGCCTGGCTTGGACAGGCCGGGGCCGCTGGAAGGTGTCGGGGCCGCTGGCTAGGACAGGCCGGGCCGGCAAGGATGTTGCCGAGGCCGCCTGGCTGGGACAGGCCGGGGCCGGCTGGAAGGTGCCGGGGCCGACTGGCTGGGACAGGCCGGGGCCGGCTGGAAGGTGCCGGGGCCGATTGGCTGGGATAGGCCGGGGCCGGCAAGGATGGTGCCGGGGCCGCCTGGCTTGGACAGGCCAGGGCCGGCAAGGATGGTGCTGGGGCCGCCTGGCTGGGACAGGCCGGGGCCGGTTGGAAGGTGCTGGGGCCGCCTGGCTGGGACAGGCCGGGGCCGGCAAGGATGCTGTGGATGGACCCCGAGACCGACGGGGGGTCTCGGGGTAGGATGGTGTTGATGCACCCGAGACCGGCGGGATGTCTCGGGGTAGGATGCTGTGAATAGACCCGAGACCGATGGGGGGTCTCGGGGTAGGATGATGTTGATGCACCCCGAGACCGGCGGGGGGTCTCGGGTAGGATGCTGTGAATGGACCTCGAGGCCGATGGGGGATCTCAAGGTAGGATGATGTTGATGCACCCCGAGACGGCGGAGGGTCTCGGGGTAGGATGCTGTGGTCGAAGCGGGGCTCTGTCAGCTTCCTTCACGGTTCTCTAACGGCGTTGGATCAGCCACATCAGATGCCCCCTCGCCCCTGAGACGAAGCGAGCCTACCCCAGCAAGGCGAAAGGGGCGTTACCTCCCAAGTGGCTGATCCTCGCATGATGCAAGGCTTCATGCCTGGCTGGTTGCAAGGCTTCACGTGCCGACGGGTGTCGGGCTTCATGCCTGGCTGGTACAGGGCTTCAGGTGCCGACGGTGTCGGGCTTCATGCCTGGCTGGTGCAGGGCTTCCGACGGGTGTCGGGCTTCATGAGGGCTTCCCGACGGGTGTCGGGCTTCATGCCTGGCTGGTGCAGGGCTTTGTGCCTGTCGGGCTTCATGCCTGGCTGATGCAGGGCTTCATGTGCCGATGGGTGTCGGGCTTCATGCCTGGCTGGTGCAGGGCTTCAGGTGACGGGTGTCGGGCTTCATGCCTGGCTGGTGCAGGGCTTTGTTTGCCGACGGGTGTCGGGCTTCATGCATGGCTGGTGCAGGGCTTCATGTGTGACGGGTGTCGGGCTTCATGCCTGGCTGGTGTAGGGCTTTGTGCCTGGCTACTGGTGCAGGGCTTCATGTGCCGACGGGCTGTGCGGGCTTCATGCCTGGCTGGTGCAGGGCTTCATGTCTGGCTGGTGCAGGGCTTCAGGTGCCGACGGGTGTCGGGCTTCATGCCTGGCTGGTGCAGGGCTTTGTTTGCCGACGGGTATCGGGCTTCATGCCTGGCTGGTGCAGGGCTTCATGTGTCGACGGGTGTCGGGCTTCATGCTTGGCTGGTGCAGGGCTTTGTGCCTGGCTGGTGCAGGGCTTTGCCTGGCTGCTGGTGCAGGGCTTTAGGTGCCGACGGGTGTCGGGCTTCTGTTGCTGAGAGCCGGTGGTACACCGCTCTGCCAGTGGTACACTGGGCTTCATGTGCCGACGGGTGTCGGGCTTCATGCCTGGCTGGTGTAGGGATTCATGCCTGGCTGGTGCAGGGCTTCATGCCGACGGGTGTCGGGCTTCATGCCTGGCTGGTGCAGGGCTTCAGGTGCCGACGGGTGTCGGGCTTCATGCCTGGCTGGTGCAGGGCTTTGTTTGCCGACGGGTGTCGGGCTTTATGCCTGGTTGGCCCAGGGCTTTGGTGCCGACCGGGGTCGTGCTTTTGTTGCTGAGAGCCGGTGGTACACCGCTCTGCCAGTGGTACATTGGGCTTCATGCCTGGCTGGCCCAGGGCTTTGGTGCCGACCGGGTCGGGCTTTTGTTGCTGAGAGCCGGTGGTACACTGCTCTGCTAGTGATACACTGGGCTTCATGCCTGGCTGGCCCAAGGCTTTGGTGCCGACCGGGATCGGGCTTTTGTTGCTGAGAGCCGATTGTACACCGCTCTACCAGTGGTACACTGGGCTTCATGCCTGGCTGGCCCAGGGCTTTGGTGCCGACCGGGGTCGGGCTTTTGTTGCTGAGAGCCAGTGGTACATCGCTCTACCAGTGGTACACTGGGCTTCATGCCTGGCTGGCCCAGGGCTTTGGTGCCGACCGGGGTCGGCTTTATGCCTGGCTGGCCTAGGGCTTTGGTGCTAACCGGGGTCGGCTTTGTTACTGAGAGCCGGTGGTACACCGCTCTGCCAGTGGTACACTGGGCTTCATGCCTGGCTGGCCCAGGGCTTTGGTGCCGACCGGGGTCGGGCTTTTGTTGCTGAGAGCCGGTGGTACACCGCTCTGCCAGTGGTACACTGGGCTTCATGCCTGGCTGGCCCAGGGCTTTGGTGCCGACCGGGGTCGGGCTTTTGTTGCTGAGAGCCGGTGGTACACCGCTCTGCCAGTGGTACACTGGGCTTCATGCCTGGCTGGCCCAGGGCTTTGGTGCGACCGGGACTTTATGCCTAGCTGGCCCAGGGCTTTGGTGCCGACCGGGGTCGGGCTTTATGCCTAGCTGGCCCAGGGCTTTGGTGCCGACCGGGGTCGGGCTTTTGTTGCTGAGAGCCGGTGGTACACCGCTCTGCCAGTGGTACACTGGGCTTCATGCCTGGCTGGCCCAGGGCTTTGGTGCCGACCGGGGTCGAGCTTTTGTTGCTGAGAGCCGGTACACCGCTCTGCCAGTGGTACACTGGGCTTCATGCCTGGCTGGCCCAGGGCTTTGGTGCCGACCGGGGTCGGGCTTTTGTTGCTGAGAGCCGGTGGTACACCGCTCTGCCAGTGGTACACTGGGCTTCATGCCTGGCTGGCCCAGGGCTTTGGTGCCGACCGGGGTCGAGCTTTTGTTGCTGAGAGCCGGGTACACCGCTCTGCCAGTGGTACACTAGGCTTCATGCCTGGCTGGCCTAGGGCTTTGGTGCCGACCGGGGTTGGCTTTATGCCTGGCTGGCCCAGGGCTTTGGTGCCGACCGGGGTCGGGCTTTTGTTGCTGAGAGCCGGTGGTACACCGCTCTGCCAGTGTACCTGGGCTTCATGCCTGGCTGGCCCAAGGCTTTGGTGCCGACCGGGGTCAGGCTTTTGTTGCTGAGAGCCGATGCTACAACCGCTCTGCCAGTGGTACACTGGGCTTCATGCCTGGCTGGCCCAGGGCTTTGGTGCCAACCGGGTCGGGCTTTTGTTGCTGAGAGCCGGTGGTACACCGCTCTGCCAGTGGTACACTGGGCTTCATGCCTGGCTGGCCCAGGGCTTTGGTGCCGACCGGGGTCGGGCTTTTGTTGCTGAGAGCCGGTGGTACACCGCTCTGCCAGTGTTTGTACGCCAAAGCGAGGTTGGCCTTGGATGTTGATGCAAGGTAGATCTTCCTGCATGACATTTTTAAGTATTAATGAAAAACTATCTTAAGTGGAATGTACTTAGCTCTTGTAGCACCTATGTTTTTCCTTTTGTGGATTTGAGCACTTCCGCTCGCTGGTGGTCTGCCCCCAGGGAGTCATGTTAGCCGGATTGGAAGTGTCGTTGTCCTTACTTGGGCCTTCCTTCGCATTGGAGGCTAGGACGAGATGTCTGGCCGGGAAGAAGCTAGAAACCGGGACAAAGCCGAGTCTGTTGAGGAAAGCCCCGACAGTTGGTGGTCATTGAAGATGAGCGGCCGGGAGAGTCCACTGAGGTTGGACGATTAGGAGAAGATGTTGCTGGGAGGCCCCTTTGCCTAGCTCTTTCTTTGAAGAGATTGATTGCCCTCGATGCAGAAGCTTGAGAGCAGCAAGAACGAAATCTAAAATGTCCTAGGCTCAGTTTGGCTCTCAGCTTACTACCACCAGAAAGTGACATGCCCATAAATCCTTGAGGTGACGAATAATGTCTCAAGTTCATCCCTTTTGGAAATTATTCTTCGACCCATGCTGCAGTCCGCCTCTGGTTGATTGTTGAGCCTTTGAGTGAGCTCTCCAGCCGTTGGTGTTGTTTGTCCAAACGCTTCTTCACCTTAGGTTTAAGATCTTTCCTAGATGGCTCAGAAGATGAGTGATGAGAGGAGTGGCAGCTTGAGCGGGGGGTAGGAGACTACAGCTTCCTGAAAGCTTTGCCTCTGCAGCTCACGAACTGCTGCATTCAAGGCTTGAATTTGCTGATTGAAGATAGCCGGCTGGTTGATGAAAGCAGCTGAGGTTGGTGGTGAAGGAGCAGAGAGGGTGCCTTTCGCTGCCTAGCGCGATGTGGATGCCCCCAGCACGATTGGTAAAAACCTCTGGCATGCGCATCACCACCATAGCAATCTTAGAGGGGACGGAGGCTTATAGCTCAGGGAGAGCTTTCTTTCCTTCAGCGCGTCCCCCCTTCCTGGCGCGCCAATCTGATGACGCCAAATCACCGGCCTCGAGCGTGCGGTCGCCTCCTCCAATGAGCTCCTCGCGCCTGCAAGCAAGTCCCGGGGGCCGAAGATTCGGCAGGGACCCTTCGACGCTCAAGTTAGTGGTCTGGGCATCAGCCGTGAGCTTGAAGAAGCTCGAAAGAGAAAGAGAGAGATGGCTCCAAGAGAAAGATCTCTCGTTGTGAGCATTTGGGGTGTCATGAGCGTGTTACCTCATCGAGAGTCCCTCTTACCCATCTTATAGGCGCTTAAGAGTTTATCTGGCTTGAGTGGTTGAGGCCTTGTAATGATGACCTTGATGGGTGAAGTGTCAGAGCTGACGTCTGTGAGGCATGGGGTTCAACCACTTTGTCAGAGTATTTAAGGTGGTGGCAGCAATGGCAGAACTTGCCTCCTTTTTTGATATGTCAAGACTGCAGGTCAAGTCCCATCAAGGTCGGTGGCTGCAACTGGTTGGTGGATCCTGTTCCACCGAGAAGGGAAAGCAGGGGCCATCCTCCCCGGCTGGGAGGTGCCGGGGCCGCCTGGCTTGGATAGGCCGGGGCCGGCTGGAAGGTGCCGGGGCCGCCTGGTTGGGACAGGCTGGGGCCGGCAAGGATGGTGCCGGGGCCGCCTGGCTTGGACAGGCCGGGGCTGGCTGGAAGGTGCCGGGGCCACCTGGCTGGGACAGGCCGGGGCCGGCAAGGATGGTGCCGGGGCCGACTGGCTGGGACAGGCTGGGCCGGCAAGGATGGTGCCGGGGCCGACTGGCTGGGACAGGCCGGGGCCGGCAAGGATGTTGCTGGGCCGCCTGGCTTGGACAGGCCGGGGCCGGCTGGAAGGTGCCGGGGCCGCCTAGGCTGGGACAGGCCGGGGCCGGCAAGGATGTTGCCGGGGCTGCCTGGCTGGGACAGGCCGGGGCGGCTGGAAGGTGCCGGGCCGGCTGCTGGGACAGGTCGGGGCTGGCAAGGATGTTGCCGGGGCCGGCTGGCTGGGACAGGCCGGGCCGGCTGGAAGGTGCTGGGGCCGACTGGCTGGGACAGGCCGGGGCCGGCAAGGATGGTGCCGGGGCCGCCTGGCTTGGACAGGCCGGGGCCGGCAAGGATGGTGTCGGGCCGCTGGCTGGGACAGGCCGGGCCGGCTGAAAGGTGCCGGGCCGCCTGGCTGGGACAGGCCGGGGCCGGCAAGGATGCTGTGGATGGACCCCGAGACCGACGGGGGGTCTCGGGGTAGGATGTTGTTGATGCACCCCGAGACCGACGGGGGGTCTCGGGGTAGGATGTTGTGATGCACCCCAAGACCGATGGGGGGTCTCAGGGTAGGATGCTGTGAATGGACCCCGAGACCGATGGGGGTCTCGGGGTAGGATGATGTTGATGCACCCTGAACCGGCGGGGGGTCTCGGGGCAGGATGCTTAATGCGTGTCGTAGCGCAACGATTTAAAACCTTAATTTCACTATTAGAATAGCAAGAGTAAGGGATCGATTCCACAGGGACTTTAGCGATTATCTTAAATAAACTTATAAATTTAATTAATTAAATAATTAGTAGTGCAAAATAATCAAGATATGATCTATCTTATAAGAGCACAGTCCGTACCCATAGATCATGGCCCATCCCTTTAAAGAATAGATCAGTCTAAAATTATTTCCACTTAAATATAATTTAATAACAATTAATCATGAATAAAAATTTTATTTCATATAAAGTAAAGAGTTATGACATTAAGAAAGTAACAGATTATAATAAATTCCTAAACCAAACCGGGCCCTCTTCTGCATACGCCTCGAAGCAGAGCATCCAAGAACTCCACACCTACGGACGAACAGATGAACGGGGCCTCCCACGGAACTCCTGGAACAGGGGTCTTCAAACGGCTGGAACAGAAGTCTTCAATGCCTGGAACAGAGCTCTTCAAACGGCTGGAACAGAGCACCAGAGCTTTCTCCTTCCTACGGACTCCAAACCACGGCACGAGCAGATAACTCCTCCAATCCACGGATGAACACCGCCCCAAAACTCTCCACCGATTGCTCTCCCTCCTCTGCTATTTATAGAATTCCATATGTGGCCTTGACGCGGAGAGGACGCGGAGAAGCAACTGTTTCCAAAACAGAGATGACGCGGTGAAGGAGAAAATCCTGAAGAAATAGCGGATAAGATTTCAATTCCTTCCATATGAAGTTCCTTCTTTCAATTTGATAACCTCCTATCTAATTAATTCCTTAATTTGTGGAAGGAAAGATTAGATTTGAAGAGATAAAGAATCATGCGAAAAACAGGGAGAAACGGCTGAGAACACGATGAAGTCGGCACTTGGTTTGCCGACTTCGCTTTAAAATCTGTGCTAAATTCTTATAAAATTGATTCGATCTCGTTTTAAGTTCGATTCGAGTGTCGTTTACGTCATTAAATTCCTAAAATCGAGCTCTTTAAATTAATAAAGTTTTCCTAAAATATTATATAAAATATTAAAATATTAAATAATAATAAGTACATTAAATTATTAATTAATAGGTTTAATGGTAATTATTTATGCGTTTATCACTCCCCCCAACTTGAATCTTACTCGTCCTCGAGCAAATAAGAAATTTAGAAATATGTACCAAGCTAGTCCAAGAATTGATAGTTATCTTACAGTTCTTCTTATTTTTTTTAGATCATAAGGGTGGTACTTCATTGGATTATTAAGTTTACCCTTTTAGTGATAAAGTGTAGCCCATAAGAATTTATAGAAGTCTTCCTTCACCAACTTTCACTTTTCTGATTAAGTCTTCTAACTTAATTTGGGTTGGGTGTAATGTCTTTTGTACTTTGGTTCCCTTGTGTAAAGTCAGTGCAATGTCCTATCCCCTTGCTTTCTAATTAACCCTTATAGCGAGCTTTAGGCCAATGGCTCCCAAACCAATTGGTTTTAGGGCATTAGGTGTAAAACACCCCTCGGACTTACTTACTCGAGTCAAAAAGGCTTTAGGTAGGACTGACTCTACTTAGGTTCTTTTACATTCTCACCTTTTTACGCGAACAACATCACTTTCTTAGGTGACGGGGCCCGGTTACTCAGTGAAAAATGCTAAGAACCTAATCTATTAACTTTAAGAGAGATTTTTTTTTTTTTTTTTTTTTTTTTGAATAACATTTTCACCCATACCCTTATTAAGTAGATTGTACTATTAAGATCAGTGGTCAGAGGGTCTGAAATTTATTCTAATTTTTTTTTTCTGGGCTAAACCCTACCTTTTATTAGGTTTACTTAATAATTTATTCCTCAGTATCTCAAAATAATCTAACCATTAATTCATTAATAGACTGCTTGATTAACTTCAAATCGAGACAGAATTTGGTACACACATCTGATTATAGTTTTACTCGAGGATTTATTTATTCTTTTTCCTCCCCCCCAACTTAATTTCCATTGTCCCTAATGAAGAAAAATAATAATAATAATAATAATTTCAAGGAAAGATACTACCTGGTAGAGTATTTGAAGGTTGGAAGTTTCATTGTTGCCATCTTCTTTCAATCTGCTTCTGTTGCTCTTCTCTCGTCATGCTAAAAGAACATACTAAAAGAAAAGAAAGTTAAAAATAACTAATAAACTGGGTTGCCTCCCAAGAGCGCTAAGTTTAAAGTCTTCAGCCAGACTGTGCTACTTATTATGATAGTGTTGGGTTCACAAGATCAATTGATTCAACAATTTCTCCATCATTAATTTCTTCTATATATGGTTTCAAACGTTGGCCATTTACTTTGAATGTATTTCCCTGCTTGGGGTCTTTAAGCTCTACAGCTCCATGGGAAAGACTTGAGTTATTATAAAAGGTCCATTCCATCGTGAACGAAGTTTTCCAGGAAAAAGATGTAATCTTGAATTATAAAGCCATACTTTTTGATTTGGTTCAAAAATTTTCTACTAATAAATTTGTCATGATATGCTTTGGTTCGTTCTTTATAAATTTTTGAGCTCTCATATGCCTCATTTCGTAGCTCTTCTAACTCATTCAATTGGAGTTTTCTATTGACACCTGCATTTTTCATATCATAATTAAATTGCTTGATGGCCCAAAATGCACGGTGTTCTAATTCTACAGTAAATGACAGGCTTTTTCAAATACGAGCCTGTAAGGAGACATTCCTATGGGAGTTTTAAATGCAGTACGATAAGCCCATAATGCATCATCCAAACGTTCTGACCAATCTTTCCTATCAGGTCTCATCATTTTCTCAAGGATATTTTTAATTTCTCTATTTGATATTTTAACTTGGCCACTAGTTTGGGGATGATAAGGTGTAGCTACCTTATGAGTAATTCCATATTTATTCATTAATGCTTCAAAGTGTCTATTCGTGAAATGTGTACCCCCATCACTAATTATAGCCCTTGGGCATCCAAAACGACTAAGGATATTATGTTGAATAAACTTGATTACAACTTTATGGTCATTGGTTCGAGTTGCCATGGCTTCAATCCATTTTGACACATAATCAACTGCCACTAGAATGTATTCAAATCCAAAAGAGAAAGGAAATGGGCCCATAAATCAAATACCCCATACAT
>UESW01004633.1:411527-514396 GCA_900491605.1 Calamus simplicifolius | reverse complement strand
CATACATCAAAAATTTCTACAACCAAGATAGGGTTTAGGGGCATCATGTCTTTTCGAGATATATTTCCTGTTTGTTGACATTGGAGACAATTACGGCCAAATTCATGTGCATCTTTAAAAAGAGTTGGCCAATAAAACCCACTTTGCAGTACCTTTGCTGCAGTTTTCTTTCCACTAAAATGTCCTCCACAGGCAAGAGAATGACAGAAGTTAAGTATACTTTTGAATTCACTCTCGGGAACACATCGCCTAATCACCTGATCTGAACAGTACTTAAATAATTCAGGGTCTTCCCAAAAGTAATATTTGATTTGTGAGAAAAATCTATCTTTTTCTTGTTTTGTCCAGTGGGAAGGTACTTTTCCTGTTGCCAAATAATTCACAATGTGGGCAAACCAGGGAAGACTGCTATGGGAAATTGAAAAACAATTGCTCATCAGGGAACCTATCTCTGATTATTTCTTTATTGTATTCCACTGAGATCCTAGAGATATGATCTGCTACCATATTTTCAGAACCCTTCTTATCTAAGATTTCTAGATCAAATTCTTGTAGTAGAAGGATCCATCTAATTAGTCTGGGTTTTGTATCCTTTTTTGATATAAGATGCCTCAACGCTGCATGATCTGAATAAACTAAAACTTTAGACCCTAACAGATATGATCTAAACTTTTCTAGGGCAAACACAACTGCTAGTAATTCTTTTTCAGTGGTAGTATAGTTCATTTGTGCATCTGAAAGAGTTTTGCTAGCATAATAAATTACATGGGTTCTCGATTGAGTTTCTGTCCTAGAACTGCCCCTACAGCATAATCAGAAGCATCACACATGATTTCGAAAGGTATGGTCCAATCTGGGGGCTTGATAATGGGTGCAGTGGTCAAAGCAGTTCGAAGGATGTTATAGGCTGTTAGACAATCTTTATCAAAATTAAAAGAACTATCCTTGGTCAATAAATTACACAATGGTCGAGAAATTTTACTGAAATCTTTGATGAAACGTCTATAAAAACCAGCATGACCAAGGAAAGATCGTACTTGTTTAACTGAGGTTGGGGGTGGTAGATTTGAGATCAATTCAACCTTGGCTTTATCAACCTCAATACCTCGCTCTGAAACAATGTGTCCAAGCACAATTCCCTCACGAACCATAAAATGGCTCTTCTCCCAACTTAGGACTAAATTCATTTCCATACATCGTTTCAGTACCTTAGTCAAGTTCTCGAGGCAGCTATCAAATGATGCACCAAAAACTGAAAAATCATCCATAAATACTTCCAAAAATTGACCAATCATATCAGAAAATATGGCCAACATACATCGTTGAAACGTGGCTGGTGCATTACAAAGACCAAATGGCATGCGTCTAAAGGCAAATGTTCCAAAGGGACAAGTGAAGGTGGTCTTTTCTTGATCTGCAGGAAATACTGGGACTTGATTGTATCCTGAATATCCATCTAAGAAACAAAAGAAACTTTGTCCCGCTAGCCGTTCTAGAATTTGATCGATAAAAGGCAAAGGAAAGTGGTCTTTCCTAGTCACGGCATTCAACTTTCGATAATCTATACACACTCTCCAACTAGTTGATGTGCGAGTAGGAATTGATTCGCCCTTTTCATTTTTAATCACGGTAATACCCGATTTTTTAGGTACTACTTGGATTGGACTGACCCATTGGCTATCTGAAATTGGATAAATAATACCAGCATCAAGCCATTTTACTACTTCTTCTTAACAACATCCCTCATGTTTGGATTTAGCCTTCGTTGCATGTCTCTATGTGGTTTGGCTTCAATTTCACTATGAATGTGGTGCATGCAAACGGAAGGGTCAATTCCCTTAATCAGCTATTGTCCATCCAATTGCCTCTTTATGTTCTTTAAGTACATCTACCAATTTATCTTCTTGCTCAGAGGTTAGGGTAGATGCAATGATTACTGGAAGGGTATCATTGGGTCCAAGGAATGAATATTTTAAGTCATCTGGAAGAGGTTTCAATTCTAGTTGGGGTGGTTCTTCCAAGGATGGTATTAAAGGACTTGGTTTAGTTGGAAGTGGTTCATATTTTATAGTCCAAGGCGGGATGGTGTCGAACTTAGGTGGTTCTAATAACATGTTTATCTCTTTGGTATACTCATCAATATCAAAGTCATCTATTCCAAAATGTGTAAGACATGTTTGTAAAGGATCCGAATCAATCAAACTTTGGAATTTCTTATCTACTACTTCCTCTATCATGTTTACTTCATTTAAATCATACACAGGTGGTCCTTGGGAAGCATTAAAAATATTTAATCTCATCTTCTTGTTTCCAAAAGATACATCCATCACACCTGTTCTACAATTTATGCATGCATTAGCAGTAGCTAGAAAAGGTCTTCCAAGGATGATGGGAATTTGGTTAGGATTACCACTAGATTCCATATCCAACACAAGGAAGTCGACAGGAAAATAGAATTCATCCACCTTTACTAATACATCTTCCAATATTCCACGAGGTTCTTTGACTGATCTATCTGCCAATTGTAGTGTTACTGTAGTGGGTTTCAACTCTCCAAATCCAAATAATTCATATACTGAACTTGGAAGAAGGTTTACACTCGCACCCAAATCTAATAATGCTTTCTTGATTGTGAAGTTTCCTATGACACATGATATAATTGGGGTACCAGGATCTTTTAGTTTGGGTGGGGTTATTTGCTGAACAACTGAGCTGACTTGCTCAGTCAAATGTATCTTTTTTGGTATTTGTGTCTTGGCTTTCCGTTTTTGTGTGCATAGATCCTTCAAAAATTTGGCATAAGCCGGAACTTGCTTGATAGCATCGAGAAGAGGTAAGTTTATTTGGACTTGCTTAAATAACTCAAGCATCTCATTCATTTTATATTCTTCTTATCTGAAGGCAAAGGAGATTCTAAAGCACTAGGGAATGGGGCTTTAGGTATGATTGCTTGATCATTGAATTCCTTTTCTTTTTCATTTCTTCTCTCTTCTGGTTTAGCCACTTCTAATTTCTGGGTTGGTTCAGGTGGGTTCAATGTTTTTCCACTTCTGAGAGTCATGACTGATTTAGCATGTTCTGGAATTTGTCAGGACTATTGGAACCTCAGCCATGAATTGTCCTTTCGGGTTATCGATAGGCTGACTAGGTAACTTACCCTCCTCCCTTCTACTGAATGCTGTGGCTAATTGACCTATCTGAGTTTCTAGTTTTGCAATAGATTGTGTGTGGGAGTGAAGGATTTGGGTATTCATTTCTAGCCCTTTCAATGCTTGTAACACTTTGTCTTCAAAAGTAGGCTGATTATTCGGTGGAGGTTGTGGGATGTTTGGATATTGTGAATATGGCATGCTTCTAAAATTGGTTTCTTGGTAATTAGGTCTGATCGATGAATTGGCTACAGGTTGAGGTTTCCAAGAAAAATTTGGATGATTTCGCCAGCCAGGATTGTAAGTATTTGAAAATGGATCATTTCCTGTTCTAGGAGCTAATCGGGTTTGGGCTTGGTGGGCTTGCTCTTGAACAAGTTCAGGAAATTGGTATGCAGCTGGACATTCACCTACAGAATGGGTTGGACTCGAACAAATTATGCAGACCTCATGTAATTGAGTAGATGGGGAAGAGATGTTTCCAACTTGTAGAATCCGATCAAGTTTATGGGATAATTCATCTACCTTAGTATAGATATCTGTAGAATGACCTATTTCATATATTCCACCTCTTTTAGGTTCTACGGGAGGGTCTCGACGAGCAACTGACATGTGATGTAATGAATTCTCACTCAATGTCTCAAAGAGTTGCCAAGCTTCATGTTCATTTTTCAACATAAATGTCCCACCACATGAAGCATCAACCATTTGCCTATGCTTTTCTGATAATCCATCATAAAAGCACTGAACCAGTTGCCATTTGGGTATAGCATGATGTGGACATTTTCTAATCAGTTCTTTGAATCTCTCCCATGTCTCATGGAACATTTCTCCATCTATCTGGGAAAAACTTGTTATGCTTTTCTAATTTGATTCGTTTTTCCTATAGGAAAATATTTCTTAAGAAATTCTCTCTGAAGATGATCCCAAGTTGAAATTATACAGTGTCTAATGAATTTAACCAATACTTGGCTTTATCTTTTAGGGAAAAAGGGAATAACTTAAGCCTAAGTGCATCATCAGAGAAATTTTGAATCTTGACAGTTGAGCAAATTTCTAAGAATTCATCTAAGTGTTTGTAGGGATCCTCATTTGTAAGTCCATAGAAAGATGGTAACATTTGGATTACACTTGACTTAATTTCATATTGGGCAGCCTCTACTGGAGGCACTTGAATGCAGGGAGAGTAGGTATACCTTGAAGGAGTGAAATACTCTTTTAACTGTGGTTGATTATTTTCGTTATTGGGATCCATAATTCTGAGTCTGTTTGCTCTAATAGTTCTTTCTATCTCAGGATCTAAGGGTATAAGGTCGGGCTGCAACGATCGGCGACCAAGCATACACCCTACCAATGACTTTAAAGCAAATTTTTTTTTTTTTTTTATTTATTTTTTCTTTAATTTTTGTAATTAAGTTTCTAATTTTCTAATAAATTATAAGATGTCAAGGGAAAATTTTGAGTTTTGCAGAAAATAAATTCACCTAAGTCAATCTATAGCATAGAAAATAAAATAATTATTTTATTATATATTTTATTTTTATTTTTATAATTTTTTTGTTTCCTTAAATTAATTATATTTTATGAAAGATGTCTTAGGGTTTTCTTTTAGGTTTTTTTTAGGTAAGTTAATTAAAAGGAAAATTTGATTAGGTTAAAATTGGATTTGTGGCAAAAAGGAAAGTAATGATTTTTTATTTTTTTATGTTAAAAAGAAAATAAGCAATTCTAACAATTAAGGAAATAAAATAAAGCAACAATAACTATTCAAAAATTAAGAGAAAATTAATCTAATTTTTTCGCTTTTTATTTTTTTAATTTTTATAATAATTTTAATTTTTTTTTAAAAACACACTTAAGTCCCCGGCAACGGTGCCAAAAACCTGATGCGTGTCGTAGCGCAACGATTTAAACACCTTAATTTCACTATTAGAATAGCGAGAGTAAGGGATCGATTCCACAGGACTTTAGCGATTATCTTAAAATAAACTTATAAATTTAATTAATTAAATAATTAGTAGTGCAAAATAATCAAGATATGATCTATCTTATAAGAGCACGGTCCATACCCGTAGATCACGGCCCGTCCCTTTAAAGAATAGATCAGTCTAAAATTATTTCCACTTAAATATAATTTAATAACAATTAATCATAATAAAATTTTATTTCATAAAGTAAAGAGTTATGACATTAAGAAAGTAACAGATTATAATAAATTCCTAAACCAAACCGGGCCCTCTTCTGCATACGCCTTGAAGCAGAGCATCCAAGAACTCCACACCTATAGACGAATAGATGAACGGGGCCTCCCACGGAACTCCTGGAATAGGGGTCTTCAAACGGCTGGAACAGAAGTCTTCAATGCCTAGAACAGAGCTCTTCAAACGGCTGGAACAGAGCACCAGAGCTTTCTCCTTCCTACGGACTCCAAACCACGGCACGAGCAGATAACTCCTCCAATCCACGGATGAACACCGCCCCAAAACTCTCCACCGATTGCTCTCCCTCTTCTGCTATTTATAGAATTCCATATGCGGCCTTGACGCGGAGAAGCAACTGTTTCCAAAACAGAGACGACGCGGTGAAAGAGAAAATCAAATAGCGGATAAGATTTCAATTCCTTCCATATGAAGTTCCTTCTTTCAATTTGATAACCTCCTATCTAATTAATTCCTTAATTTATGGAAGGAAAGATTAGATTTGAAGAGATAAAGAATTGTGCGAAAAACAGGGAGAAACGGTTGAGAACACGATGAAGTCGACACTTGGTTTGCCGACTTCGCTTTAAAATCTATGCTAAATTCTTATAAAATTGATTTCGATCTCGTTTTAAGTTCGATTCGAGTGTCGTTTATGTCATTAAATTCCTAAAATCGAGCTCTTTAAATTAATAAAGTTTTTCCTAAAATATTATATAAAATATTAAAATATTAAATAATAATAAGTATTAAATTATTAATTAATAGGTTTAATGGTAATTATTTATGCGTTTATCAATGCTGTGAATGACCCTGAGACCGATGGGGGGTCTCGGGATAGGATGATGTTGATGCACCCCGAGACCGACGGAGGGTCTCGGGTAGGATGCTGTGGTCGAAGCGGGGCTCTGTCAGCTTCCTTCATGGTTCTCTAACGGTGTTGGATCAGCAACATCAAGTTCCTTTAAACTTGTTTTAATGCACTCTTGAAAGATCAAAGACTTCATGGGAGAAAGAAAGAGTCACTCTTGAAAAGACCAAAGGCTTCATGGAGAAATGAAGAGTCATTTGAAAAGATAAGATGGTTCAGAAATTTAAAATTGACTCTTAGTATTTTGTAATTGACTCTTAATTTTCTGCAAATGTCTTTTAGTTTTTCTATGCATGTATTAAATGTGGTATATGAAAGGACATCTAGATGTTTATAAATATGGAAGGTGTTTGTCTATGAAATGTAGAAGAAGAAGAAGATGATGAAAAATAGAGAGACCCAAAAGATGTATTCCCTCTAACATCTCCATAATAAGAGTGTTATTTTCTTATTGAAAGTATTCTCCACTTCCATCAATTGGTATCAAAGCTCCTTGTGCCCACCTTGTTTCCAATAAGTGGTATCAGAGCCAGGTTTTTTTTTTTTTTTTGAGAGGACCAATCTTGAGGGAGATGGCCAACAATGGTGTGCATATTCAAGTTCCCAAGCTTACTAAGAGAACTATGGAAATTGGTGTATCCAAATGAAGTCCTTATTTGGCTCACAAGATCTATGGGAAATTGTTCAAGATGGCTACACCGAGCCTATGCAGAGCAAGAAAGATGGTACAATCAAGCACAAAAAGATACTTTAAGGGGCTTAAGGAGAAGAGACCAAAAAGCTTTGTTCCAATTATATCAAGCTTTAGATGAGGTGACATTTGAGAGAATTGCTGAAGCAACCTCTGCAAATCAAGCTTGGGATACTCTTTCTACTATCTTTAAAGGAGAAGAAAAGGTGAAGCGAATCGGCTTCAACAATTGCGGGAAGAATTTGAAGTCACCACCATGAAGGAAACAGAAAATATTTTTGACTACTTCTCTCGGATATTGTTATTGTAAACCAATTGAAAAGAAATGGAGAGAAGGTAGAAGATGTTCGAGTGGTGGAGAAGATACTTCGGTCTTTGACACCGAGGTTTGAGCATATTGTTGTCGCCATTGAAAAAGCTAATGATGTTGATACACCCTCCATCAATGCATTGATGGGCAAACTTCAAATTCATGAACAAAAGATACAAAAGAAAAATGAAGCACATAATACGGAGCAAATACTTCAATCCAAGGTGGAGGCAAAAGACCAAAAGAGAAAGATCAAGGGCTTCAATTGGTAGTAACAAAAGAGATGACGGCAACAACTATCGTGGTGGCCGTGGTGGCAGAAGCAACTACCATGGTCGTGGTCGAAGCCATGGCCATGGTCAAAGAAGCTATAATGATGAGGAGGCCAAAGCTCAAATTTCAACAATGAAAGAGGTGGCAGAAGAGGTGGACGTGGACGAGGTAAAGATCAATTGGAGGTCGTAACCAATCAAGATCCAATGTTCAATGCTATAATTGTCAAAAATATGGACATTATAGCTATGAGTGTTGGAACAATAAGCAAAGCAACAACATTGAATCCAACAACCAAGAAGGAGAACCGCCACTTCTTTTGTCATGCCAAGAAGATGGAGACTTGAAGAATATATGGTTTCTTGACTCAGGAGCCTCAAACCATATGTGTGGAAGAAAAGAGCTATTTGTGGAATTGCAAGAAGGGGAGTTTTGTGATGTGAAGTTTGGGGATTTCTCCAAAGCTCCTATCAAAGAAGAGGTAAAATCATGATTTGGCAAAAGAATGGTAAACCTGATTTCATTTCCAATGTTTATTATGTGCCAAGTTTGAAGAGTAATATTCTAAGTATTGGCCAACTGTTAGAGAAGGGTTATGCAATTCATATGGAAGGACTATCTCTAACTCTAAAAGATTGGAATGGAAAGCTGATTACTCGTGTCCAGATGGCAAAGAACAGGATGTTTCCTCTTATCTTAAAGACGGAAGCATAAAATTGCTTGCAAATGGATATCAAGGACCCTTCCTGGCTTTGGCATCTTAGGTTTGGACATTTAAATTTTAAAGTTTGAAATTACTATCTAATAAGGGAATGGTGAAAGGACTTCCACACATAAATTATCCAAATAAAGTTTGTGAGAAGTGCACACTAGCTAAGCATGCAAGAGCTCCTTCAAAAGTAGAAAATCTTGGAAAGAAACAAGACCATTACAACTAGTGCATGCTGATATATGTGGACCTCTTTCAGAATCTTGTGGTGGTAAAAATATTTTATAACATTTGTTGATGACTTTAGTAGAAAGTTGTGGGTTTATTTTCTTAAAAAAAGTCGGCTGCACTCTTTATGTTTAAATATTTCAAATCTTTGGTTGAAAAAGAAAGTAACAATAAAGTGTAGATTTTGAGATCCGATAGAGGCGGAGAATATATGTCAAATGCTTTTAGAAGCTATTGTGATGAAGAAGGAGTTCGACATCAATTCACCGCTCCGTACTCTCCACAACAAAATGGAGTGGCCGAGAGGAAGAACCGGACCATCTTGACATGACTAGAAGCATGTTGAAAGAGAAGAACCTTTTCGAGCATTTTTGGGCTGAAGGGGTGGCATGTGCAGCATATCTTATCAACCGAAGCCTAACAAAAGCTATCAAAGGTATGACACCAGAAGAAGCTTGAGTGGCTACAAACCAGGAGTAAGCCATATAAAGATTTTTGGGTGTATTGCCTATGCCCAAGTACCACAAGAGAAGAGGAAGAAGCTTGATGATCGAAGCCAAAATGCATCTTCATAGGATATAATGAGCAAATTGCTGATATATTTACAAAATCACTCAAAGGTGAAGATTTGCAAAAGCTGAGAAAGATGCTTGGAGTCATGGCACCAAGAAAAAACAAGTTTACGGAGGAAATGTTGGAATATTAAACTTGTTTTAATGCACTCTTGAAAGACCAAAGACTTCATGGGAAAAAGAAAGAGTCACTCTTAAAAAGACCAAAGGCTTCATGAGAGAAAGAAAAGTCATTTTGAAAAGATAAGATGGTTCAGAAATTTAAAATTGACTCTTAGTATTTTGTAATTGACTCTTAATTTTCTGCAAATGTCTTTTAGTTTTTCTATGCATGTATTAAATAGTGGTATATGAAAGGACATCTAGATGTTTATAAATATGGGAGGTGTTTGCCCATGAAATGTAGAACAAGAAGAAGATGATGATGAAAAATAGAGAGAGATCCAAAAGATGTATTCCCTCTAACATCTCCAAAATAAGAGAGTGTTATTTTTCTTATTGAAAGTATTCTCCACTTCCATCAATCTGGTATCAAAGCTCCTTGTGTGCCCACCTTGTTTCCAACATTGCACACCCCGTTTTCAAAAATCTAAAAGCAGTTCCTTTAATCTTATCCGCTTGTACATCCATCAAGGCTACGTGAATTTCAATATCTGCCATGGAATGCCTCATCTTGATATATATTTACAATGAGCTCCATATTGATGTTTGGCCTGGAGTGAGTTGTTTTCTGGAGAGATCACAAAATTGCTACTGCAAAACCTACTTCTGAATTGCGACTCCATTTAGACCATTGAAATGGAAATGGAAGTTGTGCCATGAATACAAGCAAGCATACTTCCTTAATTACTGGCTAGACTGGTAAGCTTATTTACTAGCAGTTTGCCTCAGCCATTTCAAATGCCAGCAGCAAAATTACTGCACTTAGCCGTTTGACTCAACAAATGATTGATTCAGTAAACTCAAGTCCTTACTTGACCAAGGATTCATGAAGTTGGCTCTTTCAAATTTCTGAGACAAATTTCTAACTTTCCTGCTATTTAAAATTAATCGATTTTAGCGAGCACCATTGTAAAGTGGTCTAAGAGGGATGAACCTTTTACTAGAATGTGTGGTAGTTCAACTAATGCATTAATGTAGAAAATATCTATTCATGAATGCGTAAGATGGTCTAAAAATAACATGCCCAATAAATAACTGGAATGTATAGGAAAGTACTTTACATCTTCTACTTCATTTACTTAGTTTTCTCTATATGGTCAGGTCTCACAACAAGAGATATCCATGTTGAACCAAGAGATTGATCAACTGCAAAATTGTATGAGGTAATTTTTATATCAATAAAATTATAATTAATGACTTATTGCAGTTTTTTGCAAGGTTTTAAATCTTATGACTGGATCCATTCTGGTCTTTCTATAAAATATAACATGCCACTGTTCTATTCCATCATAATACTTGGGATAGAAGATATCCTCAGATGCGCTAATTAGGATACTAAAATGATGGTGAGATTACCTAAGATATTATCTATCTTGATGTCTTATAAGGCGTCCTATTAGAACTTGAAACTAACAAATAAGAACAAGTTTTAATGGATGAGATACCATATGTCTAAATGCCTATGGGCCAACCTAGTAGGATTTAAAACTAAAAAATAAGAGTAAGTTTCAATAGGCTAACATGTGCATCAATTCAATGTTATATTCAAGGAAGCTATATATCATAGAATTCTGAGATGCCAGTCATGTTTGCACAAAACATATACAAGAATTCTTGCATGGTTTATCCCAAATTGAGCTACATCTCTTATAAATCCTCAATAATCTGTTGATTGCACGAAGTGCATCCACATCCCTGGTTCAAATACATCCAAAAAAAGGACTAGGGGAGAAAACACAATGTCTGTTGGAGGGATATGCACCTTGATTTAGTAAAGACTGAAAGGAACAAAGAAGAGTTAAAGGAAAAAACCGCATAGGAAACTTCCATCCCCTTCTATTTGATGGAGCTTCTTTCTTCTCTCAACCACCTTTTTCTCAGATCTCTCGGTTGGTTAAGTCCAGCTTTTACCAAATCCTAAACCCTGTTCCTGTTTTATAGTTGTAATCAAATAAAGATAGTCAAATAAAGATCTGAAGGGCTCCCAAGGACAGACTAGAACAAGGGTTATATGTAAAAATTAAGGAAATGATCATCGCTTAATATGGAAAATCTAAGACTTATATGTGATTGTGAAAGCTTATCCAACAGGTGTTAGAAATTTTAGAAGCCCGGGAAAGGAACTAGGTGCCCTTCCTCCAAAACATCTACAATCTAAAGCCATGGAAAATTTGCCTATCTAGCAAGTAATGCAACTAGAAATTTGCTTCAAGAAATTATAACACATGTTGCCCCAGTAAAAATTATATATAACAGTTTACTAAAGAAAAAACACATTCTAAAAGAAATCAAACGCAAAGAAGCTAAGCAAACATTTTCCTCTCCTTTTCTCCTTGACTCTCTCTTGATTCCACAAGCTTCAGCCTCTAACTGGCAACACTGAGCCCCGACTTTATGCTACTTTATTCTGAAACAACTCATTGTGAACTAAAAAGAAAATGAAACACACTCTGCTGACATAGTGCTATCTAGTGCATCTCTAAACCAAATAAATTTAAACATACAAACCAAAACAGCCCCACAGCCATTGCATTGGCATCATTATATTTAGGCTTTGACTTACAGCTAATTTGTGCCAGTATAATGACTAGTTGCACAGAATCTGGTGATGCTATTGATGAATGTGAGTCAATCATTTCCACTGTACGGTTTGATTACTCTCTTTTCCAAAGGAAATTATCTCTTGGTTCTTCTCAAACACTCCCTAAAGGGCCCAGATCAACATTTTATCTCGTTAATCAAGATCACTTGAATGGCATCATTTCTGCAACCTCAGATGCACAGTATGATACCCTCTCATAGGAAAAAAAAAGCCAACTATATGTTGTTTTCTTTTTTATCACACACACAGAGGCAGAAGACAAAAACATATTTTCTACATTGAGTTCCATCAAAAAAAAAAAAAAAAAACATTTTCGACATTGAGATATGAAAGATAAAAAGGTGGCAGGCATCTGTATGGAGGAGCAGTAGGACATATGACTTTTGATGAATTGCAAGCCTTGGAAAGGCATCTTGAAATATGGATGTATCACATCCGTTCTACTAAGGCAAGGATACTTTTTTCATTGTCTTTTATGAATGTAAGATAATTCAAGAAAGTAATCATCTGACTTCCACTGGTCTCTACATCAACAGATGCAGATCATGGTACAAGAGATCCAATCTTTGAAAAACAAGGTTAGTTCAAATCTAAATCATTCAAGCTTCCTTGAAATTGTGAATGTCCTTCTGTCCAAAAAAAAAAAAGGCATAAAATCATATTGTCTGCCACTGAATTGAAACTGTTCCTGAGCCCTAATCAACTTCCTAAAATTGAAGATTAATAGACTTCAATCCTGAAATCAAGTGCATTTATCATGCCTTCAATTCTGCATTATTTTATGCAGGAAAGACCAAACTTGATTCATTAAAAAATGTTGGCAGCATTTTTCTTGCAGCACATTTGATAGTTATCTGTTTGTGCAGGAGGGCATACTGATGGCTGCTAATGAAATCCTTCAGGAAAAGGTAATCCTTTTAGTATATTTGGTACTCATGGTGCAAAGAAATATTGCCATCTGTATAGTAATGTTAAGTACTATTGTACCACTAAATTATCCCTAAAATTAGCATGTAATGACAAGTAATTAATATTTAAAAAGGGTAAATATTTTCCATTTTTATTTAACTATAATTTTATGAAAAATAAATTCTCTTAACGATGAGAATGATTATAATCATTTTTGTACAAGTCTGATGACTCCGATAGTATCGTACTGTGATGCTCCTCCCAATTAGTTCCACATCGGATAATTGAGGAAAGGTTGAATGGTTTATAATAAGTTAAGTAAGATGGACAAGTACCAATTGGATCCTTTTTGGACTGTGGTGGCCCAAGTTGGTATGAACCTTGTCTATCTTGCTTTCATGTCACGAAATGGATTTGTAGGTTAGCAGGCCCGGGTCGTTACATATACAAAGAAATAAAATGTTATACAACAATAATCTCTACTCTCTTTAATATTTATGCAAAATAAAAATTCTCTATCTGATATTAGTACATCCTTATTACAGTTCTTTCTCTCTAAAAAATCTATAAAAATTTCTGGCAATTTCTAGTTCCTATATAATATTCCTGCTACCTCTTTCTGTGACAATGATGGCATTTAAAGTTCTAGACCTTAACAGCATTTGCCAAGCAATGCATGATAACTAATATTCTCTCAAACAAAAAGAAAAATGATATTATTAATATTTTTAAGACTCTAAACCCAAATGATTTCTCAATATTTCTAGTGCATCCTATGAATAATGGAGGTACAACGCAATTGCACTGAATTTTTTTCTTTTTCCAACGCGCAGATAGCAGAGCAACATGGGCTTTTCGATACAGATGCAATGACAGCAGGCATTCCATATCCACTAACCATACAAGATAACATAGTCCAGTTTTAGTAGCTCTATATTAGACTGTTACTGCAACTGATGGCAATAAAGCTTGTGGAAATTTATTATGTAAAGTTTGTTACCGTCTGTCCAGAGAACTGGGCATGTGTATGCTACCTTGTGCCAATGTCTTATATTGAATATCGGGTATTACTCTGCCTGTTGAGTCCTAGAGATCAAGTGTTTACTTGCTCTCGTATGGCACAAGTAATTTGATGTGAAGAACAAATTATCAGCCCTTTATTTGCTCTTTTAGTGGATTAATTTGAAGAACTTATGACTAGCTGGAGTGGAGAATGCAGCAGAACATGTCACAATTGAATTGGGATTTCATACCCTACAGTAACCAAGATAACTCAACTCAACTCAACTCAACTCATCTAAGCCTTTTCCCAACTACATGGTCGGCACCCCACAGTAACCAAGATATTCAAAGAAAATTTGCCATTTGGTTTGCTTTTAATTAGCACGAGTCATGGTATGGCTATTCTATAAAAATTAATTCTCCCATAATTTCCTATCTGAAAAACTTAACTAACAGCGCCACACACAATAATCACATGTTTGTGTAGGAGGAAGTGCAAACCACTAAATCAATATAAAATGATAGTTGTAGCTATGTATGAATATTTACAAGATGAAAGAAATTAACTGCAGCCTAACATATCCAAATGGAAGGATTAAGCTTTTATTTTTACCTGGCAAGCAAATCAATGTTCATATTCCACAAAACATGACAAGTCGACCTGTGGAGCATTAAGGTCTAATTCACTAGATGATGATGGGAACTGAGCTCCTACCACCTTCAACCATACCTGACCAGGGATTTGATGCTAATTATACAAACCAGATCAACTGACTGCTTTAAATGTTCAATTGGATGAATATGGGCCTTTGCATTGGAACCACATGTTGAGTAAAAGAACAATTGTTTTCCAGCAAGGAAAATTCTTTCTGCACCGTCCGTGGTAATTTGTTCGCACGGAGGAGCCGCACCAAGAGCCCCACCATTCAGACGTTTCTTTCCGATAAACAGTAGAACAAGTGTAGTTTCCCAAAAAAAAAAAAAAAAAAATTGCAATAAGAAAGCAAGCGCTCAAGACATGAGACTTTTCACATCTACAAAATACTGCAGACTAATTTTTTAGGGAAAAAAAAAACATATCAACTGAATTTTTTGATGCCATGTATTTGGTAAATGAAGAATGGAAACATGCAGAATTTGCATGATCAGCCTTCTGAACTTGGATACAGTTTTTGATCCTCCCCTGGTTCAATCGTCTGCTGGTCCAATGCAAGCCAGGCAGCCAGAACAAATCACTGTCTTGTAGGATTCCAATAGACAGATAATACTTCCCTGTCAGATGAGCATAGAAAAAGTAATTAAAAATTGGGATGGACTTTATACACCGCCCCTGGTGCATGAAGCCGCGCACTGGGGCGCGGCATTGGCCACGCGCCCGTGTAGACGCGCATGCCATGGCCCAATGGGCCTTACACGTGCGCGCGGCCAATGCCACGCGCACCGCGCGCTTCCTGCACCGGGAGCTGTGCAGGAAGACTTTTCCTTAAAAATTAGAGCTAGCTAAGTAACACACTTTATTCCCAAGAAGCAACAAGCCCAAGTAGCATAACTTGCAGAGGCTAAGAATCATTTAAGAGGTGCATGTATTTTTCTACTCATATAATCATAACTATCTAGCCCTATTTCAACTATTTGGGTTCAGCTTTATGAATACCTGGCATTCCTATTGGGGGCTATCTCTAGTTTTATTCCAAGTTTCTTCACAGTTCACAGTCAACTCTGAACAATTTTTAGGCGATATTCATAACTGCAGATGGCACGGAAATAGTGAGCACACAACCGCATTAAGTTTGAGCTCTCCATCACAGAAAGGATATGAAGATTATTTTGCAAATCGAATGATAACAGAGATGTATATTAAAAACTGAGACAAAGGTGTAGGAAGTTCACACTCTTCATTGGACACCTTACATGTTATTTCAAAGGAGAAAATATGAGTGCTTTAGGCATGGCAAGCCAGGATACTTTGAGTCATCCTCTCAACCTAGTTAAAACCTTGCAAATTTAAAGCTCCTTCAAGTGTTCTTCGATTTCAGATCCAAAGGTATCACTGCAAATAGCTCCAATCATGCAGCCAAAAACTACAGCCTGCAGTGACCCACCATAATCAGAGATCAAAATACGAGAAAATTACTCTCATCAACCTACTTCTAGCTTTATAACCGTACGAATGTTTCTAGTGGATAAGAATGCATGCATTTGTGTGCTTCGCTAGGGAAGTTATCCAGAGCCCAGTACTGTATGTTGTTTGTATGGAAGATTTCTCATAGGGAGTAAAGAATTGGAAACAGACTCTGAGGAAGAATGGAAAACAACTTGAAATATGGGAATTAGATTGATAACTTTTTACAACTTTCACTTTAACACCATTGCAAAATTTCCCGCTCATGGCACAGTAAAGCACGCAGATGAGTTTGTCCTTCTATGCTTTTTCCCTGGCACTTGTATTTTCACCTGCTATGCTGGAACTGTTCTCATGCATAAAGGAGAGGAGTCGATCATCGTTATTCGATGCTAGCCATAAGTTCAGAGTGAGGATAATCCCCATAAAGTCAGAACAGGAAAAGGATTTGAATTTTTAACATACTTTTTCCTCTTTACCCTGGTTAAGATCGTCCATCCATGTTGAACATGTACTCATATGTCACATGTTGAACATGGAACAACTAAATTACTGTTTCCACTAACTTTGCCCTTTGCCAGGACCGAATGTAGTCTTTTTGACGGACCTTGAGCAAGGTTCAAGCCAATACACAGTAACCGATCGAAACATTTTAAAATTAAAGAAACCTTTTTATGCGGACCTTGAGCAAGGTTCAAGCCAATACACAGTAACCGATCGAAACATTTTAAAAGTAAAGAAACCTTTTTATGCATGATGCACACCGATGATTGATCGCTGCGCATGTCAAAAAAATATTGTTATCCTTTTCTTAATAACGGTGCAGGACTTTTCCTAAAATTAAACCACCTCACTTGCTTTGACTCGGGCCACGATTTTTAGCCCATGACTGGATCAAAAATTTTAGGCCCATTCAACTTTCAAGCTGAACTCAGGCTTAGAATGGAAAAGTCTTTGTACACCATTTTCGATGCAGGATATGGCCTGTATCGAACGTGATGATTGGCCCGCTTGTAGCCCTGCGCACCTACGGTAGGAGGCCTACGAGTGGGTTCCTTGGCATGGGCCTGTGCACGAGCAAATCACCGCATTCGATGCAGGCCATCTTTCACTGAAGGCGATGTGCAAAGACTTTTTCGGCTTAGAATATAGGAAAGGTCTTTGTGCACCGCACATAATGATTGATCAAATATAATTTTATTTTTTCATGCATCGCATGCACGGCTGCACGTCCATGCGGTGCACGATGCAGCAGGACTTTTTCATGGATATATTGGCTTGAAGAAATTACTATTTGAACGCATTTTTTACTCAGTAGTCCCTTCTCTTTTTTTTTTAAAAAAAATTCTAAACTACCCTTTCCCCTTTTCTCTCCACACCTCCGTCTCCCACCCCCCCCACCACGTCTCCTCCCCGTCCATCCCTTTTTCCTTCCCGGCACCGCCCCCTCTCCGTCTTCCATGTCCTCCCCTTTCTCTTTTCCGGCACCATCTCCCCCCATCTTCTATCTCCTCCCCAGCACTAGCCTCTCTTGGTGCCCCTCCGGTCCTCGTCTCATTCTCACTCTTCGGTTCCTGGCATCCCTCCAGCATCGTTCCGTCAAACAGGACCGAACGAAGGGCCTCTGTTTAGTTCTGTTTGGCCGAAAGGTAAAGGAAGAGCCAGTGCTGAAGAGAGGGAGATGAGAAGGGGGGGGGGTCGGAGAGGGCCAATGCTGAAAAATGGGAGGGTAGTTTGGGAATTAAAAAAATAAGGGGGTTTAGCAATTCTTGCTATTAGAATAGAAGCTCCCTTGGCTTGATGGGGCCCAAAGTATATATGCGCGTGCAAACGGCACCATAACTTGAATTTCCTTGTCTTCAAAAAATACAGCTTTAGCATAATTCTGTGTGCTATATATAGAGCAAGATTAATATAAACAGACCTGAGGTTGATTCGCCCCACCTCCTTCAACTTGAGCTTCTCCACCAATGCTCTTGTATTCCCGATCAAACTTTGCATGTCCATTCGATATTCAGTAAAATAAACTCATCAGTGATTATCAAGCTGTTGGGCCTGGTGTGGTGCTATCAAGGCACAGGTGGGCTAACTTGTATTGGGTTGGATTTTAGTCCAAGGTTGAGATTAAATCAAGTCACAGGTGTATATGGGCTTGGGGATTAGTTTAATCGCATAGGGTTAGTCCATGAAAGTTTTTATTGAGTCTGGGCCTAGCCCTATTTAAACTCTAGTCTCTAAGGTTTGAAAGAAATAGATAACAATTCTTTTCTCCCAAGATAATTGCTCCTCTCTCCTTCCTCCATCAACGGAGGCTTCCCCGAAGCTATATGGACGAAACGTGCAAGAGGAGGAGGCATCTTGGTTCCATGGTGGATTGCAAGCCCGTCTTGGTTCACGGTGGATTGCAAGAACGCCCGTCGTGGAATTAATTGGGAATTAATTCCGAAGACAAAGAGGCCTAGGAGGAATTAATTCCAGAAGAAAATCAAGAATAGAAAAAGATTTATTTATTAAAATAAATCTTTAGGAATAAAGGGGGCTGTGGAGTTTTGAATCAGGATCAAGAAGTTTAGGAGCCAGGGCTTTACCGCTACACTAATCTTGAATCTTGGATCAAGAGACTACACCTAATTGTTGACAACGGATGAAAGCCCAGGTTTCTTCTTCAGCAAGGTTGTTCCCACTGTAGTTCATCAAGGACTAAACCCCAAAAAGTGGTATCAGAGCCTGGTTCAGAAATCAGAAACAAGTAGTTGTTTGGAGATCTTATAGCCTGGTTCAGAACGAGCCTAGTTGGTTCAGAAATAAGTTGTTTAGAGATCTTAAAGCCTGGTTCAGGAACAAGAATAAGTTGTTTGGAGATCTTCAAAGGGTTGAAACAATTTCAACAAGGTCCATCAAGGTACTTCTTAATTTTCTAAAATTTATTTTTATGCTATTTTTATTTTGGTTGAGATCTCTCCATGGGTAGTAGCATAAAAATAAATTTTGAAAGTCGGGTAGAGGATCTTCTTGTGCAACTGGGTTTAGATCTGGCTTTGAAGGAAAAACCAGATGGGATGACAGATAAGCAGTGGATGTTGTTGGAGAAGAAGGTATGTTTAATTATCAGAGGATGTCTACAGATTCAGTCCTTTATTCAGTGCTAGGAGGAGAAGACCCCAAAGGGACTCTGATCGAAGTTGCAAGCCCTCTATATGGGGAAGAACATGTGCAACAAGTTGATGTTGAAGAAGCGCTCTACAGAATGTCAGAAGGTGGAGATGTGCTGGGCCATATCCAGGTGTTCGATCAGGTGAGCAATGAATTGCTGAATGTCGGGCCAAGATGGAGGAGGAAGATAAGATACTTTTGCTATTGTGTTCGCTGCCCATATCACATGACTCATTGGTCACGACGCTACTCTACAGGAAGGAGACATTGTTCTATGAAGATATTGTCTCGGTGCTTCGGACGAATGAGCAGAGGAAGAGGATGACCAAGGAAGCTGTTCCCCAGGAGGGTCTATCAGTTGGGGAAAGGTCAGGCAGAGGCAGGGACAGGAGCAGGCCTATGGGATGGTTACAGTCCAAAAGGCTAAGTGCTACAAGTGTGGTGATAGGACATTTTAAAAGGGACTATCCTAAGTGGAAAAAGGGAGAAAAGGAAGGATCAGAGTCTGTGAGTACAGTTACAGGATAGGAGGTGGAGATGATCTCTTGATGGTATCAGATGGTCACAATCACGGTACAGAGATGTGGACCTTGGATTGAGCCTGTTCTCATCATTACACTCCAACCGGTTGTGGTTCAGTACTTACACAGAGGTTGATGAGGGGTGTGGCTCTTGGAGATGATCACCTTGCAAGATGACAGGGTTGGCATAGTGAGGGTGAGGATGTTTGATGGCATGATGCGCACTTTTACCAGCGTAAGCATGTCCCAAAACTCAAAAGAATCTGGTGTCACTGGGGTACCTAGAGAAGACTGGATACAGCTTCAGCAGTCATGCCAGGAGTGGAGTTCTGAACATCTCCAATGGAGCTATGGTGGTGATGAGAGGGAGAAGGCTGAAGAACAACCTATACAGGTTGAGGGCTCTATGGTGACAAGAAAATCTGAGGCAATAGCTGTAGAACAGGATCCTTAGGATGTGCACAGGATGTGGCATTACCGCCTAGGCTACATGGGAGACAGGGGATGAAAGAACTGAGAAAAGAGGACTACTTTCGGACCTGAGTGGTGGAGTCATGGAGATCTATGAGCCATGTCAGATAAAAAAGAGGAGTGTGCAGTTCTTGATCAGTACAGCTAGGAGTGCAGAACCCTGGAGTTAGTACACATGGATGTCTGGGGACCAGCCCCGGTTTCTGTACGGAATGGGGCCAGATACTTCTTACCTTGATAGATGATTTCTTAGGAAAACAGTGGATCTACTTTATGAAGGAGAAATCAGGGGTCTTCACCAAGTTCAAATCTAAAAGGCTGAGGTGGAGAAGGAGCAGGGTAGGAGTGTGAAGTGTCTGAGGTCAGACAGTGGCAGGGAATACACCAGCAGGGAGTTCCAGAGATTTCGTGAGGAGTGGGGCATCAATAATCACTTCTCGGTGATGGGAACTTCTCAACAGGAAAGGGTGGCTGAGAGAATGAACAGAACACTGTTGGAAAAAGCAAGGTGCTTGAGGCTAAGGCAGGGCTTCCAAAGATGTTTTGGGTTGACACAGTAGGTGTAGCCAACTACTTGGTCAATTGGTCACCGTACACCAGGTTGGATGGAGGCATTCCAGAGGAGATATGGTCTGGATGGAAGGCAAACCTGAACCAACTAAGGGTGTTTGGATGCACGGAATATGTGCATGTTGGTGCTGGGGAGCGGAGTAAGTTGGATGCTAGGCCTAAGAAGATGATATTCCTGGCTACCTGCATGGAATCAAGGGGGTATCGGTTGTGGGACCCCTTGGAGAAGAAGGTTGTCATCAGCAGGGATGTGACCTTCGATGAGAGCTCGATCCTTCGAAGCAGAGATGGTACAGATGCACAGCAAGGACTACAGGAGGAGGAATGATAACACTAGTCAGATGACCTCTACACAGTCGTGCCATTTGCTAGTGGAACAGGAGGATTTGGATTCAGGTGAGAGGACTAGCAGAGGGGTCAGAAGCCAGAAAGTTTAGCAGGATGCAGCTGAGCAGAGGACTCAGGAGGATGCAGCTGGGCAGGGGACTGATACTGGGATCGCACTGCACAGGCCCAGGAGAAATGTGCGACCACCAGTTCGATACGGCTTCGAGGATTCGGTGTCATATGCCTTGATGACATCGAATAGAGACCCTTACACCTATGAGGAGGCTATGGAGAGCCGACAGCTAGGACAGAGATAGGTGGGTTCAGGCTATGGCAGGAGATGCAGGCTATGACAAGGAGATGCTGCCACAAGGAGAGAAACCCATTGATTGCAAATGGGTTTATCAGCGTAAAGAAAGGGCCTTCAGAGCAAAGAGGTATCAGGTACAAGGCATGACTAGTGGCCAGAGGATACTTTCAAAGAGAAGGTTTCACTACAGAGAGCTTGTGAAAGAAGGTGGAGTGGAGCTGTGAAGGTACATGCCAAGGAGAACCCAGCAGCAATACATTGACCAAGGTTTTTCCACGGGACAGCTTTCGTAGGGATTGCAGCTGATGGACACGGTGGACATGCTGAGGCCTTGAAAGCACCAAGGTGAAGATTGTTGGGCCTGGTGTGGTGCTATCAAGGCCCAGGTGGGCTAACTTGTATTGGGCTGGGTTTTAGTCCAAGGGTTGAGATTAAATCAAGTCACGGGTGTATACGGGCTTGGGGATTAGTTTAATCTCATAGGGTTAGTCCATGGGAGTTTTTGTTGAGTCTGGGCCTAGCCCACTTCGTGGATGTATTTAAACTCTAGTCTCTAGGGTTTGAAAGAAATAGAGAACAGATTCTTTTCTCCAAGATAATTTCTCCTCTCTCTATCTTCTCCCCTCCCTCTTCCTTCCTCCATCAACGGAGGCTTCCTCGTGCAAAGGAGGAGGCATCTTGGTTCCATGGTTAAGGAGCGTCTTGGTTCCACGGTGGATTGCAACGAAACCGCAAGAGGAGGAGGCGTCTTGGTTCCATGGTTAAGGAGCATCTTGCAACGCCCGTCTTGGTTCCATGGTCTTGGTTCCATGGTGGATTGCAAAGGGGTTCCACGGTGGATTGGGGGCTGTGGAGTTTTGAACCAGGATCAAGAAGTTCAAGAGCCAAGGCTTTACAACTACACCAATATTGAATCTTGGATCAAGAGACTACATACCTAATTGTTGACAAGGTGAAAGCCCAGGTTTCTTTTCAAGCAAGGTTGTTCCCACTGATGTTCATCAAGGACTAAACCCCAACGCAAGCAACTCATGACCTTGCACCACATGTGAAATGGACTCATATATATAAGCCATTGATAGGAGCTCTAAGCTTCACATAATTGCCATCTCAAGATAAAAGGATACTGGCCCATTAGTGGCTAACTCATGGAGCTTGCATGGCTGGAGAACATGATGATACCAATATCAGCATCACACAACACTGACAACTCCCTAGCCTTCTTGAGCAGTCCAGTTCGGCGCTTGCAGAAGGTGACCTGCCGGTGGACCGGGTTCTCGATCCGTCTCATCTGTACCTTTCCGCGTGCCATCTCTCGTCTTTTTATTGCGGACAACCTCCCACTAGTTTAGACTAGCTTCGAGGTTGTTGCACTACTTCAAGCTCTTGCTCGGATCCCCTTCTGACAAGGCAACAAAAACATTAATCACCTTGTGGCGATGGTGGGGATGACCTTCATATAGGAGCTTACTGGAGGAAGAACAACATGTTGGCTGATCTTTACACATCACCAAGGTTGTCATTTCTACCGTCCAATTCCAGGCACCCTCTGGGGCCCTTCCCCTTGGCTGGGGTCCCAGTTAATTGCTATGCCTATCTCTTTCTCCAGGAACGTGACAACATATAGCTAGCCAACATCTCTACTGTGTCTGGCTTACACTGTCTGGAGTTTAGGGTAAGTTAATGCTTTCAGTGGCTTCAGAGTTGATGTGTTGACTGTTGCGATCCCACATGTCAAATAGTTAAGTCCCTGCAGAGACCAATTTTAAACAACAATATTGCTCGTCTGTTGCTTTGGCCTCTCAAAGGCCTTATGAAGTTGGAATAAGTAGCACAGGATTTTCATGGTGTCACTAGGAGAAGCAAAGAAAGAGAAGTGGCTATTGTTCTTTTTCTTCCTAATATTTCATGATTTTTTTATTGTAGCTTTTATAATTTTGTAGCTGGTGGAACCTTCCTAAGCAAGGCTGTTTGGTTTTTGAATGGACTGTGTGGCAACAGTTGATTGTTGCCAGAATTTTTAGCACTGGCTTTGACCATTGAGTCGAGACTGCACTGTCCTTGAATTTGACAGAAGACTAGCGTGCTTGACCCTCAAAGCCAACTGGTTTTGGAGTCTCATAAGGTCACGGAGCTTAAGCCGGATCAGTGCAAGTACACAAATTGTTTCCTTCTTTTTGGAGTTTCTGTTGCAAACCATTTTTGCATCTGAGGTACTGCTTTTATTTCATTTTATGCTAACTTGTTAAAAGATCATGGAGATGTTAGTTTGGCTCCACTTGGAATTATATCTCAATTGAGCTAGATACGTGTGAGCCCCTATTCTCCCATGGATCCCCACTATGTGAGGATCCGTCATCTTGGACCAAAGGAGAGGGAGGCACTGCGGCCTTACCTGCATGCGGTGGCTCCCTAACTCCACCGGTCAAGGAGGGCGGTGCCCCTCTTCACACAGCACAGGGAGGGCTGGTCCTCCCCGTGCCACTATAAATGGGGAGGGAGGAGGGGGTCTTCCCCCTCCACCGATCACCATCAGCAAGTAGGTAATCCCTCCCTTCTTCCATGGGTTTCACAGAGAGATTGAGAGAGAGAGACAGAGAGAATGAGGGAGAGGCGGCCTCCCTTCTTCACGGAACCAAGCCGGTTCACGGCTTGGTTCGGGCCCGGCGGAGTGCCCGCGGCTCGCTGGGCCCGAGCTGCGACCGGCGACCTCCACCGACGGGGTAGCATCCGATGGAGGTCGGCGGCCGTGGTGGCTTGCCATGCCATCGGCATGAATCGTGCCGCGGACGAGTGACAGGGAGAAAGAGAGAGAAATAGAGGGAGAAAGAGAGGGAAAGGGAGGCGGCCGCAGCGACGGCGGCTCCAGGCCGGCCGGCGTGGGCGGGCCTCCCGGGGAGTGGCCGGCGGAGGCCCTGGCCGCCGGCACAAATCTCTCCTGTTTCGGACGAAACAGGGGAGGCGGGGCAGAAAGGGGAGCGGGCCGGCTAGGCCGCTCTTCTTTTGGGCCCTATTGGGCCGGCTCACGGCTATTTTTGGGCCACGATTTGGATCCCGTATTGGGCTAAAAATAGAAAAATAAAAATATGCCTCGGATCAGTGTTGATTCTAGTTTCTGAGGGGTATTTTTATTTTCCCATTTGGGCTTATATATTGGGAGATATTCTAGCCCCAAGTTGGCCCCAGGATTAAACTGGGTAGAGTTAAAAGCTATTTTGATATGCTATTTTTGGGACTAAAAATTGAGAAATTGATTCTGTAGGTACCCAGATGCTTAAATAGCCGAATTACATTTTTGGATTAGCGCCAGGAGGTAAGTAAGTCATTTATTATAATTTTCATAAATTATTAAAATATAAAAATTATGTATTTAAATGCTATATTAATATATATTATTATTTGAAAAATAAGAAAATGGATTGGTATTATTATTTGCAAATGAGCATTTACTATGTTTAGTTTATTATTTATTATATTTTACAAATAATTGGGTATCTATATGGATAATTCAATTAGCATGACCTTTGAAATTGTTAAAGGTTTTATGAATATACATGTTTATTTGACATATTTAATTCACTGTAATTATGAAAAGTATATGGATTGCATTTTTGCAATGATACATGCTATTTGGCAAATGTGATATGAAAATGATACTTTGTGTATATGATAATATGTCCCACCATGATCCGCTATAATATATGATGTGATATTGCATGACTCACTTGGCACCGAAGCCCAACTCCATAGGGGGTATATAGAGAACACACCCAGGAGGTGTGCTGTGACAGGATATGATAATTATGCCATGGCACCGGGACCCATCTCCATAGGGGGGTATATGGAGAGCACACTCTTGGGTATGCTGTAGCCGGATATGGCAGGATGTGAGTTCATGACACTGGTTCCAGACCCTGACTCCCAGGGGATATTTATAGAGATACACCCGAGGGGGTATTCTGTGTACATAGTGTGTGGCCGTGGGACATTAGTATAAAAATGCATTTTTACATGCTATTTACAGTGGTACAGTGGTTTTATCCTGAAATTGTATATTCTTGAAATACTATATATAGCAATTGCTTCAAAATTATTTTGAGCATATGATGCATGTTTGATAACATGGTAAAATGTATTTGAAATATGGAAGCTTGGCAGATGTTTATTATGAAAATTCGAGTTGATAAAAGTATGAAGTGATTATATATATTATAGTTGGCTTACTTATTGAGTGTGAGCTCATTTAAATCTCACAATGTTTTTCAGAGCCACAGAACTGAAGATGGGAATATGGGGTAGTTGGAGCAGCTATCAGAGTAACCTAGATCTAATACTTTGTTGTAGTCCCATTGAATTATGTATTTTGGGCATGTAGCCTAAAACATATGATTATGGTTGTATTATGAATTTGAATTTGGATGATATATGGTTATTACCCCTCCTTGTATTAAATGTTATATTTCGGGACGCCTTGCATGCTAGGCATGCGATGGGTTGCACCCCTAGATCCAATATAGGGTCTGGGCGTGACAGCTTTTGTGGTATCAGAGCCTAGGTTTGACCTTAGGGACAAACACAAGATGACACTAGGCATAACATTAGGATTGCATTGGGAGGGTGATAACTTTATTAAAAATTTCAAGTAATATATTTTGAAAGCCTTTTTGTGGTTTACAAGGATATTGACTGGAATCTAACCTTGGCAGGAGTTAAGAATGCCTCGTCGCACTAGGAGTCTGCGGCCTATTGGGAACTCCCAGGCTGGAGACTCTGGCCAGCAGGGAGGCCAACAAGCTTCTGGAGGCTCTGGTTCTTTAATCTGGCTGACAATGATCAACCATAATTTCAGACCCAGTTGCTTCAGGCTCTTGCGGGAATGTCACAGGCTATGCAAGCCATGCAGCAACAGATTCAGCAAATCCAGCCTGCTCGGCCTGCCTCTCCCGCTCTGCAGCTGCTCAGTCGGCTCCATCTCAGCCCTGGCGGGGAGGGGGCCGAAGCTTTGCTGAGTTCAAGAGCTTGGCCCCTGCTCCTTTTTATGGATCCACTAACCCTGCCGATGCTGAAAAATGGATGAGGGAGATGGAGAAAGCCTTTGCAGCTCATGGTAGCCAAGAGGAGGAGCGAATTAGATTCGCTACCTACCTCCTCCAAGGGGAGGCATATGATTGGTGGCTACTTGTGGAGCAGCAAATGAAGGGACGGGCTATTTCTGGGAGAGTTTAAGGAAGTCTTCTATGACAAATACTTCCCAATAGTATGCAGAGGCAAATGTAGTCTGAGTTCATCAAACTGGAGCAAGGAAATCTCTCTGTGGCGTAGTATGAAGCCAAGTTTACCCAGTTGGCTCGGTTTACTCCAGACATAGTGGCCACTGAGAGAGCCAAGATCATCAAGTTCACCGAGGGACTGAGGCCCAGACTGATGCAAGCAGTCAATGCCTTCGAACTCTCCATATTCAGTGTTGTGGTGAACAAGGCCCTGGTGATTGAGAGGGATATGGGTGTGGTCCATAAGCAGTGGGAGCAGCAGCAGAGGAAGAAGAAGGGGTCTCCTTCTGGCCAGTCTTCAGGTCAGGCCAAGAAGAAAGGTCCTTATCAGGCCCCCTCAGGACCGAAGAGTACGGAAACCCGTTGCCCTCAATGCGGAAACTCCCACCCGGGCAAGTGGTGCCGCGGAACGATTGGTGCCTGCTTCATATGCGGGCAGGTGGGTCACAAGATGGCACTTGTCCCCTTCGGAGGGATCAACAGCCTCCTTCGGATCAGGGTAGAGGCCAGCAGCAGCAGCCTAGGACCCAGGGAAGGGTCTTTACTCTCACACAGCAGGATGCTGCCGCTTCTAACTCCGTGTGACAGGTATGCCTATTACTTAAGTACTCGTTTAAGATTGTTTCATTCATATGCAATGGAATGCATTGATCATGAATGATAAAAGTATTGTTAAACCTCATGACATCTAAGACAAATTAAACTTTGTGACCAGGTATAATTAAAGTAGGCAACACTTATGCTCAAATCTTAGTAGATCCGGGTGCCACGCATTCATTTATATCTAGCACATATCTCGCCAAGGATGAATCTTTGACACCGTTCCTCTAGAGCAGGAGTTGCACATTGCTCTCCCAAATGGTGATGTTATGAGGGTAGACTCAGTATGCAGATCTTGCCTGATTAACATGGGGGATAGGAGATTGAAGGCCGATCTAATCGTCCTCCCACTAAAATCCTTTGATGTTATCCTTGGGATGGACTGGTTGGCCTCCTATCATGCTTCAGTAGACTGTTTCAGGAAATGGTAATCTTCAAAATTCCTAATCAACCTGAATTCAGTTTTACTGGAAGTCAGGAGCATCTGGCCTCGGTGTTCGTGTCAGCACTACAGGCCGCAAAGTATTTGAAGAAGGGTGGCCAAGGGTTTCTTGCTGTGTCAAGGACCTTCAGCAAGATGAGGTCAAGTTGGAGGATATTCCAGTAGCTCGGGAATTTCTGATGTATTCCCTGATGATTTGACCGAATTACCCCCAGATCGGGAGGTTGAGTTCACTATTGATTTGGCCCTGGCACTGGACCTATATCAAAGGCCCCGTACCGTATGGCCCCAGCTGAGCTAAAAGAGTTGAAGAGCCAATTGCAGGAGCTCCTGGACCGGGATTTATCAGACCTAGTGTATCTCCTTGGGGTGCTCCAGTATTATTTGTCAAAAAGAAAGATGGAAGTCTTCGGCTCTGCATTGATTACCGAGAAATCAATAGGGTAACAGTGCGGAACAAGTATCCTTTGCCGAGGATTGATGATCTATTTGATCAACTCCAAGGAGCTCGGGTATTCTCGAAGATTGATCTTCGGTCAGGATACCATCAACTCAAGGTCAAGGCTGGGGATGTGCCCAAGACAGCATTCAGAACTAGGTATGGCCACTACGAGTTCTTGGTGATGCCATTTGGGTTGACTAATGCCCCGGCAGCATTCATGGACTTGATGAACAGAATCTTTAAGCCATACTTGGACCAGTTTGTGGTGGTATTCATTGATGACATCCTGGTGTATTCTAAAAGCCAGGAGGAGCATGTGGACCACCTGAAGATTGTTCTGCAAACTCTTCGGGAGAAGAAGCTTTATGCCAAGTTGCAGAAGTGTGACTTCTGGTTGAGCCAAGTATCATTCTTGGGTCATATAATATCTAAAGATGGCATATCTGTGGACCCGAAGAAGATTGAGGCAGTTGTAAACTGGAGCGACCTTCCAATGTATCTGAAGTAAGAAGCTTCGTGGGGCTGGCTGGATATTATTGCAGATTTGTGGAAGGCTTCTCTCGCATTGCTCTACCCCTGACTCGCTTGACCCAAAAGCAAACATAGTATCAGCCCCCATCCTTACCCTTCCGTCAGGATCTGGAGGATTCACCCTATTCACAGATGCTTCTCGGAAGGGATTGGGATGTGTTCTGATGCAAAATGAGAAGGTGATAGCTTATGCCTCCAGGCAGCTAAAGCCATACGAGCAAAATTATCCTACTCATGACCTGGAGTTGGCCGCCGTGATTTTTGCCTTGAAGATTTGGCGGCATTATCTATATGGAGAGTCATGTGATGTGTATACAGACCACAAAAGTCTGAAATACATCTTCACTCAGAAGGAGTTAAATTAAGGCAGAGGAGGTGGATGGAGCTACTAAAAGATTATGACCTGAACCTGCACTATCATCCAGGGAAGGCCAATGTGGTAGCTGATGCCTTGAGCAGGAAGTCCTCTCGGAGTTAGCTTTTATGATCACTTCTCAGCCTCACATCCAGAGGGACCTAGAAGTTGGAGGTTGGATTGCGAGTACAGCGGTCCGATGGGCTTGTAGCAGCACTTGTACTCCAACCCACCTGATTGACGGATCAAGTCCTCCCAGAAAGAAGACTTGACCTGCAAAAGATTAAAGAAGCTGTGAAGTCAGGGGTTCAAAATGAATTTGCTATAATGGAGGATGGATCCCTGAGATTTGATGGCAGCTTTGTGTGCCAAATGGGGGAACTAAGAGTAGAAATTTAAGGGAGGCTCACTACTCCCTATACAGTGCACCCAGAGGCACCAAGATGTACAGAGACCTAAAAGAAAATTTTTGGTGGAAGGGAATGAAAAGAGATTGCTCAGTATGTGGCCAAATGTTTAGTATGTCAGCAAGTGAAGGCTGAGCATCAAAGGCCTGCGGACCCCTTCAGTCCTTGATGATTCCACAGTGGAAATGGGAAGAAGATCACTATGGATTTCGTGACTGGTTGCCTAAGACCCCTAGGAGCAATGATGCAGTATGGGTCATTGTAGACAGATTGACAAAGTCAGCCCATTTCCTGCCATTTAAGGTTGGGATCTCTAGTGAAGATTGGCTAACATGTATATTGAGCAAATTGTGAGGCTTCATGGTATTCCGTATCTATTGTATCAGATCGGGATACTAGGTTTGTGTCCCAATTTTGGAAGAGCCTTCATAGAGCTCTGGGGACCAAACTGAACTTCAGCACAGCCTTTCATCCTCAGACAGATGGGCAGTCTGAGAGGACCATACAGATCCTGGAGGACATGTTGCGAGCCTGTGTAATGGACTTGGGCGGTGCTTGGGACAACCACTTATCTTTAGTGGAATTTGCTTATAATAATAGTTACCAAGCCAGTATCCAGATGGCTCCATTTGAGGCCTTGTATGGTAGAAAATGCAGATCTCCCTTATGTTGGGATGATGTGGGGAAAGAAATTTTTGGGCCCTGAGCTGATTCGGCAGACAGTAGAGAAGGTGCAGTTGATCAAGGAATGACTCCGCACAGCTCAGAGCCAACAGAAGAGCTATGCTGATGTGAGAAGAAGGGAGCTAGAATTTCAGGTTGGAGACCATGTCTTTCTGAAGATATCACCAACCAAAAATGTGATGAGATTTGGGATTAAAGGTAAGCTAAGTCCACGATACATTGGGCCATTTGAGATTCTGAGTAAAGTAGGAGAGGTGCTTATAGCCTGGCATTACCTCCGACACTCTCTGGGGTACACAATGTATTTCATGTATCTATGTTGAGAAAGTATATTCCTGACCCCAGCCATGTGATACAGTTTGAGCCCATGCAGTTAAGGAATGATTAACATATGAAGAGCATCCTGTGCGTATTGTGGACCGCAAGGACCAAGTCTTAAGACGGCGTAGCATTCCCTATGTCAAGGTTCAGTGGAGTAACCATTCTGAGAGGAAGCTACTTGGGAGCTTGAGGAGGAAGTGAAAAAGAAATATCCTTATCTGTTTGTATCTTAGTATATGTAAATGAAAAGATGAGTATTCTTATAATTCTAAATGTACATCAATTTCGAGGCCAAAATTTTTATAAGGAGGGGAGAATGTGAGCCCCTGTTCTCCCATGGATCCTCACCATGTGAGGATCCGTCATCTTGGACCGGAGGAGGGGGAGGCACCGCGGCCGTACCTGCATGCGGGCGGCTCCCCAACTCCATGAGTAAAGGAGGGCAGCGCCCCTCTTCACACTGCACAGGGGAGGGCTAGTCCTCCCCGTGCCACTATAAATGGGGAGGGAGGAGGGGTCTTCCCCCTCCACCGATCACCATCAGCAAGCAGGTAATCTCCCCCCTTCTTCCATGGGTTTCACAGAGAGATTGAGAGAGAGAGATAGAGAGAATGAGGGAGAGAGGCAGCCTCCCTTCTTCAAGGAACCAAGCCGGTTCACGGCTTGGTTCGGGCCCGGCGAGTGCCCGTCGGCTCGCCGGGCCCAGGCTGCGATCGGCGACCTCCACCGGCACCGGGGCAGCATCCGGTGGAGGTCCGACCGGCCGTGCCACCGGCACAGATCGTGCCGCGGACGAGTGACAGGGAGAAAGAGAGAAATAGAGGGAGAAAGAGAGGGAAAGGGAGGCGGCCGTGGCGACGGCTGGCTCGAGTGGCCGGCGGCGGCCCTGGCCACCGGCACAAATCTCCCCTGTTTCGAATGAAATAGGGGAGGCGGGGCAGAAAGGGGAGCGGGCCGGCTGGCCGCTCTCCTTTTGGGCCCTGTTGGGCCGGCTCAAAGGCTATTTTTGGGCCACGATTTGGACATCGTATTGGGTCAAAAATAAAAAAATAAAAATATGCCCCGGATCAGTGTTGATTCTAGTTTCTGGGGGTATTTTTATTTTTCCATTTGGGCTTATATATTGGGAGATATTTGAGCCCCAAGTTGGCCCCGGGATTAAACTGGATAGAGTTAAAAGCTATTTTGATATGCTATTTTGGGGACTAAAAATTAGAAAATTGATGCTGTAGGTACCCAGGTGCTTAAATAGCCAAATTATATTTTTGGATTAGCACCAGAAGGCAAGTAAGTCATTTATTATAATTTTCATAAATTATTAAAATATAAAAATTATGTATTTAAATGCTATATTAATATATATTGTATTATTTGAAAAATAAGAAAATAGATTGGTATTATTATTTACAAATGAGCATTTACTATGATTAGTTTATTATTTATTATATTTTACAAATAATTGGGTATCTATATGGACAATTGATTCGATTGGCATGACCTTTGAAATTGTTAAAGGTTTTATGAATATATATGTTTATTTGACATGTTTAATTCACTGTAATTATGAAAAGTATATGGATTGCATTTTTGCAATGATACATGCTATTTGGCAAATGTGACATAAAAATGATACTTTGTGTATATGATAATATGTCCTACCATGGTCCGCTATGATATAATATGATGTGATATGTTGCATGACTCACTTGGCACCGGGATCCAACTCTAGGAGGGTATATGGAGAACACACCCAGGAGGTGTGCTGTGACAGGATGTGCAATATTATGCCACATGGCACCGGAACCCATCTCCATAGGGGGTTATATGGAGAGCACACTCTTGGGGTATGCTGTAGCCGGATATGGCAGGATGTGAGTTCATAACACTGGTTCTAGGGCCCTGACTCCCATGGGATATTTATGGAGGATACACCCGAGGGGGGTGTTCTGTGTACATAGTGTGTGGCCATGGGACATTAGTATAAAAATATATTTTTACATGCTTTTTATAGTGGTACAGTGGTTTTATCCTGAAATTGTATATTCTTGAAATACTATATATAGCAATTGCTTCCAAAATTATTTTGAGCATATAATGTATGTTTGATAACATGGTAAAATGTATTTGAAATATGGAAGCTTGGCAGATGTTTATTATGAAAAATTCGAGTTGATAAAAGTATGAAGTGATTATATTATATTATAATTGGCTTACTTATTGAGTGTGAGCTCATTTAAATCTTACAATATTTTTCAGAGCCACAGAACTGAGGATGGGAATATGAGGTAGTTGGAGTGGCTATCAGAGTAACCTAAATCTAATACTTTGTTGTAGTCCTATTGATTTATGTATTTTGGGCATGTAGCCTAAAACATATGATTATGGTTGATATTATGAACAATTTGAATTTGGTTGATATATGGTTATTATCCCTCCTTGTATTAAATGTTATATTTTGGGACGCCTTGCATGCTAAGCATGCAGCGGATTATCACCTCTAGATTCAATATAAGATCTGGAGCGTAACAATACGTGTAACTAGGCTTTATGATATGCATTTGAAACATATCAAAAGATCCATCAGCATTGTTTTTTGGTCCAAGTTGCAGTGTCAACTTGTATCTTTTTAACCTCGGAAGATTGTTCGTTTTTCTCCATTTTGTTGTGGAGCATGTTAATTTATACACTTTGTAATATCTTAAGTGCCACAAAGTTGTCAACAATAAATCAGTAATTTGAAATGAGTGGAAGTGCCGTCGTGTGTCATGTTACAGGTTGAGTGAGATCCACTATTTTCTTTATGCATGCAGAAAATTAAGACGTCATCATTTATCTAGCAGGTCAAAGGACATCACTTCAATGTCTCATGCTTTTACTTTATATCACTTTTAAATGAGAGAACCACCATCTTCATGGAAGTTTGCTTTAAGAGTCTGCAAGGCTCTTCATCAAATAAAAAAATTATCTGTGAGTCAGATCTCCGTTCTCCTTTATTTCTTAGAGGCCAAGGATCCATTCTAATCAAAAACCTGGAATCCTCTCTCTCTCTCTCTCTCTCTGTAGGTCTTCAAGTTCGATATTGCATGGTTAGGGGCTGAAGAGTACCACTTGGCACTTGGAGGTGGAGATATGGTGTATGAAGCTCTGTAAGATTCCAATCACTTTTACTTAAAAAATGGTGAGAGACGGGAGACAGTTCGCTAGATTTTGATTTTGTGGCCACCCTTAATGGTACCGAGAATAAATCAGGAGAGCAATATTATCTGGTACACAAACAACATTTTTTTTAGCACTGGTTTTCTTTTTCTGTTTCTACTTTATGATAAACTTTCATGACGGTTAAGTCTGGTGTGATATATTAAGGTTTAAATTAGGCTAATTTATATTGAATTGAATATAAATCCAAGGATTAAGATTAAATTAAGTCATAAATATACACGGACTTAGAAATTAGTTTAATCTCATTGGGTTAATCATGAGAGTTTTTGTTGAGTTTGAACCTATCCCACTTTATGAATGTATTTAAACTTTAATTTTTAAGGTTTGGATAAAATAACATATATTCTTTTCTTTAAAAAAATTTCTTTCATCATCTCTCCATCTTCTTCTCTCCATCCTCTCTCGCGTTTTCTCAACCCGAATGGGACGGGGTGTGCGTTCCAACCCTTCCAAGGAAGCCATCCCAGGATCGGGCTTCGTGTCGTATTTCTCATGATCCGCTGGGAGTTGCAGCAGCAGAAGCTCTGAGCGAAAGAAGCCTCGAGTTGCTGCGGAAGGATCCGCTAGAGCTTTGCATGGATGGATGATGGAGGAACGAACCTGTGAGAGCCGTGAGATCCGCTTCGTTTGAGAAACGCGACACGCGTGAGTGCTTCACGGCAATGTTTTGAAAATCGAATCAGCTTAACATTCAGATTAAATCGGAACAATCGATTTGCACAGACCGAATAATATTATAATTACTTTTTATTTAATAATATAAAATAATAAAATTTAAATATAATTTAAATAAAAAAATTTAAAAATCAAATTAAATCGGTTTAAAATTTAATCAGTTTAATAATTTTCTTTTAATTTTTATTGGATCATAAAAAGGTTAACTTTAATAATAAAATTGATTCAGACAATCGGACTGCTGACCAAACCGGTCGGTCCGGTTTCAAAAACCCTGCTTCACGGCTTGGTTGGAAATCCAAGAGGAGTGGACGTGAGGACGTGGCTCCTCGGAAATCCCACGGTGAAGACACGCACGGTGAGAAGGGAGAAAGGTGGTCTAAGTCTAACATGAGAAGTGCGGTCAACGTGATTCAGCTAAAAAAGGATTAAATAAATCCTAAAATAAAGGAAGGCTGCGGTGCTTTAAAGTTTAAACTCTGGATCAAAGGATAGATGCGTTATTATTTCGTCATTCTGATTGTTGACAACAAAAATAAAAATTAAGATACTTCTTCAGCGAAATTGATCTTACTACGATTCAGAAAGGACTAAACCCCCAACAAATCTTCACTACAATAATGAATTCAATCTAAAGAACCAATAAAATTTGAAACTTCTGCTCGAGACTGTTTTGAATCTTCAGTGAGTAAAATGTTTTCTGGATATTAGTACAGCATTTAATTAGAAAAATTTATGCCAACCCCTTCTAGTAATATGCATGCATCAACAACTAAAAATCAGATAGAATGGTGTGATGACAAACACATCACATCAGCTATCGGAACCAGACTCAAGATGGCAGTACTGCACTAGTTGTAATGCTGAGAAACCTCCCGCACAAGCTTGTCCATGAACTGGCACTTCTTGTCCCAACCCCAGCCTGGATTGCTCTGCAACGTAGACGTACGTTTTGTTAAAATACACTTTATTTTAAATTAAATTCATTCTTTATAACATAAAGCTGACAGTAGTCTAGATTGAGCACAAGGCAGGTACTTAAACAGGGCTAAAAATGGGCCGGATAATTATCTGCCCTTGTTGTGATAGTAGTGGAGAAAACCATTATCATGTTTCCTCCAAACAAACATGCTGATTTGTTTTCAGAGGAAACACAAGGAAATATTTCAACTATTCCTCAATGCTTTTCCCCAACACATGAGACAAATTTTCTTCTCTTCTTTCTGGACAGAACTAGCTTATCCTTCTATGCTGACCGAATAAGAGAGAAATCTAAATCATAAGACAAACCTGGAGACTAAGAACAGCACGATCAGCGAACCTCTTCACAGAAGGAGGTGCATTCTCTGGAAGTGTTTTTGCCACTCTTTCCAGCTCCTGTTGTTGCTGCTTTGCAGTAACTCTATCAGGCCCACAGTACATATCCATAAGTTCTTTCAGATATGGTACCTTTTCCATTGTCTCTTGAACAGCTTCCTGCAAGATAGAATCCAACAACAGATGATCTATAAAAAGAATGAACATTCAAAACACAGTTATTCTGCAGCAGTTCACCCATTACCACAGCATATAACTTAACAAAGACTTACAAAATTAAATTCAAAAAAGGAAACTGGTTAGGAGATTGGCAGCAAGAAGTGAGCCTTAAGGAATGCAAATGCCAAAAGGGTTGTACATTAGGTGTCCAGACAACTATAGACATCAGAAAGTAATATACCAAAGGGGTCTTATTTATCTTCACAATGTCGCTAAAGCAGTCCTGATTTTCTTTTTCTAGGGATATTGTGCACTGAGATCTATTCAGGTCTTAGTCCCCAATTGATGGTATATCATGGTAAAGATGTTCATGTTTGAATCTCATAGTGATTTGAGCGTGCATGGTAAGTATCGTAAAATGAATAATAAGTATCATTGATCTTGTAAATCGTAAAGTAAGTTAAGTGGTAAAAGAACTAAATTTACAAATAAGCATGGTATCATGGATATGGGGAGACAAGATAAGCAAATATAGCAATTACTCTTTTGCTTCGGTAAAAATTAACAATTTAAACTCTAGCTTATACTAATTTAAGTCAAAATTCAATAATAATCCGATAGCAAATAATAAAGAGGCTTGAAGTCAGACAAATATAGGGCGAAAAGAGCCAACAAAACAGAGAAAGATTTGAACCCTTCATTCTTCATTATTTCTGTACTGACAGAGCAAGATGACAGAACTCTGCCAGACTTGTGATTAAACACAAATGACAGAAAAATCACGGGTGTCTTTGTTAATGTCATCTAGTTCGTATGAAGATTCACTTTTAACATAATGGAAAGAAAAACTGATTCATATTGTTAAACAATGAAAAGTAACCAAATTGCAGAAGTCACAAATAAAAATAGCAGGGAAAAGAAGGTTAAACAAAGGAACTGCATTAAATCCTCAAAAAAAAAAACTTGACATATTTCAGCATATAATATCGAGCATAGATGATATTTGCCTTTGACCAGAAGGGAAGCAAAAACCAACGGTTACCATTACCATCATCAAACAATTATCTAAAGGAGCCTTTAATAGGCATTCATGACACTCAACCAAATACAAAAGCATCCCATCAAGCACCACCATGGGCAAATACCCCCTAAGTAAACACGATACGATAGACTTCATCTCACAATTTAGAGTGGATTTTGAGGGTCCTCCTCTGCCACTGGTTCTAAACAAAGGTCAAGACATACAATATGGATCATATGATAAGTTCTCTCCTAATGTTTCCATCCAAGAATCTTGTGTTAAAATCCACTTTTGTTACAACACAACGTTTTAAAGACCAGCTCATAAGTTGTCATCTGTCCTACATTGCACGTCCGAACTGTGCAAAATGACTGAACTTCACTTTATACATTATTGTTGCCAATATTAACTTACATGATCCGGCTGCGGTCATATTTGAATTCATCGATCCCAGTTTTATCATACATCTACTGAAATTCACCTTGCAGCATTCTTTCATACAATATATATATATATATATATTAAAATACTCCCGTCGAGGATCAATTGTATCAGACACTCATATAATTTAATGAAGCATCTCCATTTCATCAACGTCATTCATTTTATGTCAGAGTCTCAAGATCAATTTTCCATAAAATGAGATTTGATTGTGCTGGAAATATTTTCCCTCAATTATACTAATCATCAGCTCCACCCACATCCAGTCTACCATTGTAGTTCATTTATTACATTTCCATCCAACTATATATAAACTTTTATTCTCTTCATTGCCCTTCCATAGCTGTATTTAGCATCTACCCATTTGACAGTCTCATTAGTTAATGCTTGACTACAAATAACATGAACCGAGGCTCTCCTTGATTTTCAGCAATATCTTGTAAAAAGTGTAAGAGGTTTGGTGTCTAAAGCAGCCATGGCATACTTTACTTTCTTGCTGCCCATCAAGCAAAAATTCTCTTGATACTGTATGAACAGCTATTTCTGAATCCAAGTGATCGACTTTCCTGCTCTATTACTTATAATAATTGCTAAAAGAAAACGTGACCTAATGCTTACCCTTCTCATGAGGAGCTTTTTCTCAGAATAACATTTTCCCAGTTGCACTATCTTGTCACGAAAGATTAATTAACAGCCAATATTTTTCAGAGCTTCACTCTTAACAAATGCTATTTTCCCATACTTTTATACCCTGACCGGCATAGTCTAATAACCACAATTCAGTTATGTACCAAGCCTCATTCTTCTCCTAGCTAAATGGTAAAGCCTCCCTACTTTTCACACCTAATTATGTCTAGCCATCTCACTATTTGAATCATAATCCTCAACAACTTCTGTTGAGTATCCTCTCCATCTAACAATAACTTAACTATCTTTCATGACCTATTTGCCACCTCGATTCTATGTGTATACAAAGATTGACAGTTTCCAATCTCTTTTATACGATTTTGTATTTGTCATAATAATCATCAAAATTTGCATATTTTGCATACTAGTTTCCTTTGCCCACTTTTGGAATTATAATCATTTTTAATATTATCTATATTTTTGAAATCCTATTGAAAATTGGATTGCAAATCACAACTCCTCTTGAAAGGGATTTTAATTCGTAAACATTCTAAGCACCTAATTAGCTGTCATCTTCAACTTCTACGCTCCTCAACATGGTATTTGACATCACAACAAATCAAATATAGTTCTTTGAAATCTAACATTTTGCTTAAAGGTTGGTCCTCACCCCACTATAGTGTGTCACTTTAAATAAATATTTCTGGCCTTTTCAGCAACCTCCATCCATGTTAGCTTAGGCTGTTCCCTTGTCTCTATAGACATTAGAGCACATATCGGTGCACCACTCCTAATTCTCAAACTTTTATTGTACATGTCTATACCATCTCAAGCAATCTTGATCACATTGTACTCTATTGCTTCAATTCCATTTTCTCTCATATACTCATTCCTGACTCCATTTTTCCTACTTGTTAGCATGCATCCATCTCGAATTTTGTTTGACACACATTTTCCATTCTTACATTTTTTTTTATCATTCATACTTTGCTAAGCCATACAAAGTCATAGCTCTTAGACTTGTCTAGGAAAAGTTTTTTTTCAAGTCATTATTCCTTAAATAAGGAGTCAAGAAAGAATAACAACAATATAAAAATTAATATATAAGGTACTTACAGCATAAGCATGAGATTTAGTCTTATCCCATCATTTTGGCTTGGAGTAGCAGATTCTACTATGCATTAATTCCATTAGAAAATAAAATCCTTTTGTGCATGCATGTAGAGTTAATTTTTGATGCACAAAGGTATGAAATAACACACAAAAGAAAAGGGCAATGGAGTGTATGTGAAGTCAAAAAAAAAAAAAAAACTAACAAAGATCACATCTTTAAAATGCTTATTCCATACATAGGCATAAAATAGCCAAATAGAAATTTGAAGAAGAACCAAAAAGTATATTAAGATAGATTATGTGCAATTTTATGCCATCATATAAGCTAAATGATAAACCATGGTTAAAAATCTAGAACTCGTTATATGGATTTAAGTAATCTATGAGTTCGTAACCAACACTAATCTAATATGAATAATCTGAAGAGCTTGAAGGAATATGCACCGCCCCCTCCCCCCCACCCACAAAAAAAAAAAACACACACACACACATGGATAGATAGATAGATAGATAGAGAGAGAGAGAGAGAGAGAGAGAGAGAGAGAGAGAGAGAGCTCCCCTACCAATACACTCCATAACAACACACTCCCACATGAATTCATACAGTGGAAGATTAAATTAATGAAGCTAAATTTAGAAATATGAGATGAACTTTAAATGTCAAAATGTCTGCATGCATGAAAAGACCTGGTTGTTTCATAGGCTAGAAAAATGATGATGTCAAGCTCCCACTAGACTTCAGCAGTTATCATCTTCAACCAACATGCTACGTCTGCTTCAGAATCTCTATAGATTTTTCACTTCACAGCAACTTCCTGGGTGCTTCCTTGCTCTAAATATCTTGAGTCATACTCCCCTATTCTCAAACCCATTCGCAATTTAGAAACCCAAACACTAGGTGTAAACTTACAGCAGTATATACGAAAAAGGATCTTTTTGTATGAAAGAAATTCTCTAAGCGCGATGTTGAATCAGGTGTATTTACTATTGGACCTTCCTAGATATACATGGCAGCAGCAAGCCAGCAACCAGCCCTTTCTTATCTGGTATTGAGCATGGAGCACAAAACTGAGCCATATAGAATTTACTTCAGGATTAATCAGGCTTATGCAACCAATTGTAAGACTAACACCAACACTACTGCTACTTGTACCAACGTCTAGACTGGCACTGGTGGACAAATAAGGAGACAAAATAATGCTTGGTTCCTAGTAAATACTTATTGGCAGGTAGGAAACACTCCATGGCTGAGGACTTGAAATAATTTATGCAAAGGGTCAAGAAGACATAAATTAATACATATCGAATTTCCAGATAAACATATGAAACTTAAATTTTAAGAAGCTCATACAGATTAAACACAGATTAAACAAATGCAAGTACCTCCCACTCCTCTTGGCTTTGTATTCCCTCATATGCCATCAAGAACGGCTTTGCCTTCTCCAGTGCATCTCGGAGTGACATTGGGGGCTTCTCCTCGATATCAGGATTATCAAAATTCACCAGGTATTCTGGCTCAAATTCAATCTACACAAACAACACCATACAAATCAAACACCATATCAAAGAAAAAAATGTGAAGCACATGATCAACCAGCCTCATTAATCACACCATATTGTTAGTATGAACAGCATCCCAATAGGCATCTTCCAATGGAGAAGGCAGCGCTCTCCAGCCCATCTCTTCAAACTCTTCGGTCAACTTCTTCAGATTCTCTTCTCCAAGCCTCTTCTCCAATCTCTCTCCATCAGCGTTATCTCCGAGATAAAGACCATCCTCCTCGGCAGCCTCGTCAGCCCGGCTGCCCCTAAACCTTCCGCCTCTCCCTCTCCCACGCATTGCAACCCCTCTCCCTCTCCCCCTCCCTCCGCCTCTCCCGCCGCCGGGCCCCCCTCGGGACAGAACCTCCACCGCCTTCCTCACCGCCTCCTCGAGGTCCAGCCTTGGCCGGCCCGCCCTCTGTTCGGCCGGCTCTGGCCCGTCCCCCCGTGCCCCGATGGGCGCTCTAGGCAGGAGGTGCCGGTTCTCCTCGCTCGCCGCCGGCTCCGCCGGCCGGGTAGGCTTTCCCCGGCCAGAGCCGGAGTGGATGGGGGACAGCATCCGAGGTAGAGAGGCCGCCTCGGAATCAGCGAAATGAGTTTGTTCCGGGGGAGCGGAAAAATCCCCCATTTTGAAAAAGATGGGTCTTTTGGGCTGGGAATCGTCGGCGTCGTCGGAGGTGTGAGGAGGTGATGTGCGACCACGGCCGCGGCCGTGGCCGGCAGATTCCGGGGGCGGCGAGGACTGGCCGCGGCCGCGGCCGGTGGCGGCGGAGGAGGAGGGCATGATGGAGGACGTCCAGGAGGAGAAGGCAGGAAGGATGGGGGAGGAGGGGAGGACGGGGCGGCCTCTTCCATGTCCGAGGTCGGGTGGGGCGAAGGGATCCTCGTCAGCGTCGGATTCGGCTTGGCCCGGGGTGCGGGGGGGAAGTGGGGGTCTCGGCGGAGGACTGGAGCCACGGCCCTTCCTCTTCCGCTGCCGCCGGAGGAGGTGGAGTACGCGGCCGCGGCAGGTGCGATGGCGGCGGCGGGGCGGCCGGGTGCGGCGGCTAGCCTTCTCAAGCCTCTCATACTCTAGGGCCAGAGTGTTTTGGAGTCCCACCAACAAAAACACGAAGTAGTGTTTTGGACTCGTTAACATGCTGCCTCTCTTTATTCGTTCCACATCATCACATTCCCTCTCCAATCTACAGAGTCCATGATTAATTCTTAAATAGAGATCACTACCAAGCTGTTTATGCACTAGACTATAAGATGAGTCCAGCTGCTGGCCATCTCTTCATTAATTATACATGTTGCAAAATTGAATGAGATGTGGAATGCTTGAATTCTTATTACTATCAAATATTGTGCAGTTATAGAAGGAGCAGGGCCTCTAAAAATAACTATCAATTATTTATATAACTCATTTTTTGATATAGAAGGAACAGGGCCTCGAAATCATGTTTCAAATGCACATGTTTTTACATGGCATGGAAAGTCTTTCTTAAAGTCTAGTGCAGTTCTCTGCAGCATAAACTTCAAACTCAGTGATCTTGTTGTTAAATAAGTGCGCTCATTCTTCTCTGGTTTCACTCCTGGTGCAGTGGCAATCCAAAAGAGGAACCAGGTGCAATTGTTTGCCGTGTTGCACAATCCTTTCTGCGTTTTGGCTCATACCAGATTCATGCATCGAGGGGCAAAGAGGACCTTGGCATTGTTCGTATTTTAGCAGATTACACAATCCGACATCATTTCCCCCTCTTGAGAATATGAGCAAGAGTGAAAGCCTATGTTTTGAGACTGGTCAGGGAGACTCTTCACATATTGATTTGACATTAACAAGTATGCTGGTAATATTATTTGTCTCTTTGATTTTGGTTATAATGTTTCAACATCCTACATGCAACATGCATACTAATTGATGCAAAGGAAATTTTGGAAGAAAATTAATCTATATTTATTTTTCTGTGGTTTTATCAGCTTGGTCAGTTGAGGTTGCTGAGCATACTGCTTCCTTAATTGCCAGCTGGCAGGGGCGTTGGCTTCACCCATGGTGTGATGAACACTGACAACATGAGCATCTTAGGCCTAACTATTGATTATGGGCCTTTTGGCTTTTTGGATGCATTTGATCCCAGTTGTTGCCGCCAAATCATTTTGAGGAGCATCAAGCGACAGAAATGCTTCGTTGGCTTCAGAGGAATGATAGAGACCGCCTCCTTCAGTCAAAAACCTGCAAGAAAAGTTCCGGACCGGTGGTTCCGGCAGGGACCCTCCGACGCTCAAGTCAGCGATCTAGATAACATAATTTTTTAATAAGAAAGTAGAGATTGAGCTCTCCCTCTCCCTCGTTGGGGGATTGGGGTCTTTATATACCTGTTCGGGGTCCCTCTTACCCTTCACTGGTAACAGCCAAGTAATATCTTCCGTTCTTCATAGGTGGGCGTATTAACTACTAAACGTATGTCATAAGTACGCCTCTTAATTTTTTGGAAACTGTCCGTGACCTTAGTAATTGCTGGTTCGTAATATTTGGTGACCGCCCGTGATCCTGGTAAAGCCATGTGGAATTCCTTGCAGTAAGCGGACGCTTGTCGGCCTCTGCTGCCGAGGCCGACGCCGTTGCTGAGACCGACGCCGAGACCGAGATGGGCCGTGGCTGACGCCGAGGTCGGGATGGGCCCATCCCGACACGGATGTCGAGATGGGCCATGGCCGACGCCGAGGTCGGGATGAGCCCTGGCCGACACGGATGCCGAGATGGGCCATGGCCGATGCCGTAATCAGGATGGGCCTGGCCGACATGGATGTCGAGATGGGCCATAGCCGACGCCGGTCAGGATGGGCCCTAGCCGACACGGATGCCGAGATGGGCCATGGCCGATGCCGTAATCGAGATGGGCCCTGGCCGACACGGATGTTGAGATGGGCCGCAACCGACACGGGAGTCGGGCTAAGCCATATCAAGCCCTGGCCGACACGGATGTTGAGATGGGCCGCAACCGACACGGGAGTCGGGGTAAGCCATATCAAGCCCAATTGCCAAGGAATTGGCTCGCGTGTTCTTTGACCCGATGGAGGTGCCAGTCTTGGAGGTGCCGGCCTTGGAGGTGCCGGCCTTGGAGGTGCCGGTCTTGGAGCTATCGGCCTTTGGAGCCGACGGTCTTCGAGGTGTCGGCCTTGGAGCTATCGGCCATGGAGCTGTCGGCCAAGAGCTGTCGGCCTTGGAGCTCTCGGCCTTGGAGCTCTTGACCTTGAAGCTGTCGGCCTTTGGGGCCGACGGCCTTGGAGGTGCCGGCCTTGGAGGTGCCGGTCTTGGAGCTGTCGGCCTTTGGGGCCGACGGTCTTCAAGGTGCCGGCCTTAGGGGTGCCGGTCTTGAAGGTGCCGGCCTTGGAGGTGCCAGTCTTGGAGCTGTCGGCCTTTGGGGCCGACGGTCTTCGAGGTGCCGGCCTTGGGGGTGCCGGTCTTGGAGGTGCCGGCCTTGGAGGTGCCGGTCTTGGAGCTCTCGGCCTTGGAGCTCTCGGCCTTTGAGCTCTCGACCTTGGAGCTGTCGGCCTTTGGGGCCGACGGCCTTCGAGGTGCCGGCCTTGGAGGTGCCAGTCTTGGAGCTGTCGGCCTTTGGGCCCGACGGTCTTCGAGGTACCGGCCTTAGGGGTGCCGGTCTTGGAGGTGCCGGCCTTGGAGATGCCGGTCTTAGAGCTGTCGGCCTTTGGGGCCGACGGTCTTCGAGGTGCCGGCCTTGGGAGTGCCGGTCTTGGAGGTGCCGGCCTTGGAGGTGCCGGTCTTGGAGCTGTCGACCTTTGTGGCCGACGGTCTTCGAGGTGCCAGCCTTGGAGGTACCAGTCTTGGAGGTGCTGGCCTTGGAGGTGCCGGTCTTGGAGCTGTCGGCCTTTGGGGCCGACGGTCTTCGAGGTGCCGGCCTTGGGGGTGCCGGTCTTGGAGGTGCCGGCCTTTGGGGCCGTCGGTCTTGGAGCTCTCGGCCTTGGAGCTGTCCAAAATTTTTTTATTCTCCATGGGGTCAACTGGCTCCATCAAATGCCCCCACACTCCTTGAGCTTGCGTGCCCTGTATCAGCTAAGCGAAAGGAGTGTAGAACTTCAAGAATTTTTTTGGAGGCAAATTGATTACCTTACACCCGCCACTGGAAGTAGCGTACGCTAATATATTTTTTTTTTTGGGGGGATGCTCGTCAGTTAGCCGTTGAGGCATAGTTGAGGCCGTCGAGAACCTTTCGAACCCCGAAGGTTGACCAGGGGGTGCTTGAGCCAGGCTCAGGTGCCTTTTTCTTTAAAGAAATTTGTCTCCTTCTGCAGGGTTGATCTGCCCCCCAGGAAACTCTGTTGATTGAAATCCGTAGGTCTTGAGCTTGAGGGTGCCGACACGGAGCCGGTCTTGAGGTGCCGACACGGAGTCGGTCTTCGGTGTCGACGCGGAGTCGGTCTTTGGTGGTTTTCCTGTAATACATCCAGACACTAATAAAAAGAAACTTTTTCTCAGTGTAGTATACTTAGCTTTTTCGCAGCTGTTTTCCTTCGCGGGTCTTTGGTGCCGACACGGTGCCGGTCTTCTGTGCCGACGCGGAGGCCGGTCTTTGGTTCCGATGCGGAGGCCGATCTTCTGTGCCGGTCTTTGTGCCTGGCTGGCCAGGGCTTTTTGGTGCCGACGCGGAGTCGATCTTCTGTGCCGACGTGGAGGCCGGTCTTTGTGCCTGGCTGGCCAGGGCTTTTTGGTGCCGACACGGAGGTCGGTCTTAAGTTGCCGGTGCGAAACTGGTCTTTTTGTGCCGACGTGGAGCCGGTCTTAAGTTGCCGGTGCGGAGCCGGTCTTTGGTGCCGACGTGGAGACCGGCCTTCGGTGCCGACGCGGAGCCGATCTTTGGTGCCGGTGCGGAACCGATCTTTTTGTGCCGACGCGGAGCTATTCTTAAGTTGCCGGTGCAAAACCAGTCTTTGGTGCCAACGCGGAGGCCGGTCTTCGGTGCCGATGCGGAGCCGGTGCGGAACCGGTCCTTTTGTTGCCGGTGCGGAATCGGTCTTTGGTGTCGACGCGGAGCCGGTCTTTGGTGCCGACGCGGAGCCGGTCTTTGGTGCCGACGCGGAGGCCGGTCTTCTGTGCTGACGTGGAGGCCGGTCTTTGTGCCTGGTTGGCCAAGACTTTTTGATGCCGATGCGGAGGTCGGTCTTCTGTGCCGACGTGGAGGCCAGTCTTTGTGCCTGGCTGGCCATGGCTTTTTTGTGCCGACGCGGAGGTCGGTCTTCAGTTGCCGGTGCGGAACTGGTCTTTTTATGCCGACGCGGAGCCGGTCTTAAGTTGTCGGTGCGGAGCCGGTCTTTGGTTCCGACGCGGAGGCCGGTCTTCGGTGTCGACGCGAAGTCGGTCTTTGGTGCTGGTGCGGAACCGATCTTTTTGTTGCCGGTGCGGAACCGGTCTTTGGTGCCGATGCGGAGCCGGTCTTTGGTGCCGACGTGGAGCCGGTCTTTGGTGCCGACGTGGAGGCCGGTCTTCTGTGCCTGGCTGGCCAGGGCTTTTTGGTGCCGATGCGGAGGTCGGTCTTAAGTTGCCGGTGCGGAACTGGTCTTTTTGTGCCGACGCGGAGCCGGTCTTAAGTTGCCGGTGCGGAGCTGGTCTTTGGTGCCGATGCAGAGGCCGGTCTTCGGTGCCGATGCGGAGCCGGTTTTGGTGCCGGTGCGGAACCGGTCTTTTTGTGCCGACACGGAGCCATTCTTAAGTTGCCGGTGCGGAACCGGTCTTTGGTGCTGACGCGGAGGCCAGTCTTCGGTGCTGACGCGGAGCCGGTCTTTGGTGCTGGTGCGGAACCGGTCTTTTTGTTGCCGGTGCGGAACCGGTCTTTGGTGCCGATGCAGAGCTGGTCTTTGGTGCCGACGCGGAGGCCGGTCTTCTGTGCCGACGTGGAGGCCGGTCTTTGTACCTGGCTGGCCATGGCTTTTTAGTGCCGATGCGGAGGTCGGTCTTCTGTACCGACATGGAGGCCGGTCTTTGTGCCTAGCTGGCCAGGGCTTTTTTGTGCCGACGCGGAGGTCGGTCTTAAGTTGCCGGTGCAGAACTGGTCTTTTTGTGCCGATGCGGAGCTGGTCTTAAGTTGCCAGTGCGGAGCCGGTCTTTGGTGCAGACGCAGAGGCCGGTCTTCGGTGCCGACACGGAGCCATTCTTAAGTTGCCGGTGTAGAACCGGTCTTTGGTGCCGACGCGGAGGCCGGTCTTCGGTGCCGATGCGGAGCCGGTCTTTGGTGCCGGTGCGGAACTGGTTTTTTTTGCCGACACGGAGGCCGGTCTTTGTGCCTGGCTGGCCAGGGATTTTTGGTGCCGACGCGAAGGTCGGTCTTAAGTTGCCGGTGCGGAACTGGTCTTTTTGTGCCGACGCGGAGCCGGTCTTAAGTTGCCGGTGCAGAGCCGGTCTTTGGTGCCGACGCAGAGGCCGGTCTTCGGTGCCGATGCGGAGCCGATCTTTGGTGCCGATGCTGAACCGGTCTTTTTGTTGCTGGTGCAGAACCGATCTTTGGTGCCGACGCGGAGCCGGTCTTTGGTGCCGACGCGGAGGCCGGTCTTCTGTGCCGACGTGGAGGCCGGTCTTTGTGCCTGGCTGGCCAGGGCTTTTTGGTGCCGATGTGGAGGTCGGTCTTCTGTGCCGACGTGTAGGCTGGTCTTTGTGCCTGGCTGGCCAGGGCTTTTTTGTGCCGATGCGGAGGTCGGTCTTAAGTTACCGGTATGGAACTGGTCTTTTTGTGCCGACGCGGAGCCGGTCTTAAGTTGCCGGTGCGGAGCCGGTCTTTGGTGCCGACGCGGAGGCCGGTCTTCGGTGCCGACGCGGAGCTGTTCTTAAGTTACCGGTACGGAGCCGGTCTTTGGTGCCAATGCAGAGGCCGGTCTTCGGTGCTGACACGGAGCCGGTCTTTGGTGTCGGTGTGGAACCGGTCTTTTGTGCCGACGCGGAGGCCGGTCTTTGTGCCTGGCTGGCCAGGGCTTTTTGGTGCCGACGCGGAGGTCGGTCTTAAGTTACCGGTGCGGAACTGATCTTTTTGTGTCGACACGGAGCCGGTCTTAAGTTGCCGGTACGGAGCCAATCTTTGATGCCGACGCGGAGGCCGGTCTTCGGTGCCGACGCGGAGCCGGTCTTTGGTGCCGGTGCGGAACCGGTCTTTTTGTACCGATGCAGAGCCGTTCTTAAGTTGCCGGTGCGGAACCGATCTTTGGTGCCGACGGGAGGCCGGTCTTTGGTGCCGACGCGGAGCCGGTCTTTGGTGCCGGTGCGGAATCGGTCTTTTTATGCCGATGCGGAGCCGATCTTAAGTTGCCGGTGCGGAACCGGTCTTTGGTGCCGACGCGGAGGCCGGTCTTCGGTGCCGACGCGGAGCCGGTCTTTGGTGCCGGTGCGGAACCGGTCTTTTTGTGCCGACACGGAGCCGTTCTTAAGTTGCCGGTGCGAAACCGGTCTTTGGTGCCGACGGGAGGCCGGTCTTCGGTGCCGACGGGTAGCCGGTCTTTGGTGTCAGTGCGGAACCGGTCTTTTTGTTGCCTGTGATTAACCGGTCTTTGGTGCCGACGCGGAGGCCGGTCTTCGGTGCCGACGCGGAGCCGGTCTTTGGTGCCGATGCGGAACCAGTCTTTTTGTGCCGACGCGGAGCTGGTCTTAAGTTGCCGGTGCGGAACCGGTCTTTGGTGCCGATGCGGAGTCGGTCTTTAGTGCCGACGCGGAGTCGGTCTTTGGTCTTTTGAGACGCCAATGCGAGGTTGGTCTTCAATGCTAATGCAGAGTCGGTCTCCCCTGCATGACATTTTTAGGCATTAATAAAAGAAAAAGTCTTAAGTGCAGCGTACTTAGCTCTTGCAGCACCCTTGTTTTTCTTCTGCGGGCTTGAACGCTTTCGTCCGCTGGTGGTCTGCCCCCCAGGGAATCAAGTTGGTTGGTGAGCTGGCTTTGCTGAATCTTTAGCTCCTTAAGGAGAAATCATGCACCGCAGCCAAGGTGGAAGCAAGAGTTGGGGGGAAAAGGAGTTGGGTGAGACGGCTGGGAGCCTTATCCTTGCAATTGCGAAACTGGCACTCGTTTGGTCACTGCGGGGAGAGGCCGAGGGCCGCCTAGAGAGTGAGGCCGCTGTGAAGTCTTGGGCCACCGTGGCTGTTAGGGAATGCGGCTGCTGTGGGGGACCTATGGCCTTTGTGAACATCGGGGGCCACCGTGGAGCCTCGGCCATCGAGAGAGAGAGAGGCTGGGAGCCGCCGTGGAGGCCGAGGGCCGCCATGGACTTGGGAGCCGCCGTGGAGGAAACCGGGGCCGCCATGATCTGGGGCCGCTGTGGAGTCTCGGGCCGCCGTGGGATTCTCGGGCCGTCGTGGGATCTCGGGGGCCGCTATGAGGGGCTTGGCCTTTGAGGATGAGAGGCCGCTATGAGGGGCCGTCGTGGGATCCAGAAGCCGCCGTGAAGGGCCATCGTGGAGGAAGAGGTCGTCGTGGGATCCGGAGGCTGCCGTGGAGGAAACCGGGGCTGTTGTGATCTGGAGGCTGCATTGGAGTCTTGGGCCTCCATGGAGCCTCAGGGCTGCTGAGTGGCCGACGGGCGTTACTTTTGCAACTCATGAACTGCTGCATTTAAGGCTTGAACTTGTTGATTGAGGATAGTCAGCTGGTTAATTAGAACAGCTGAGGTTGGTGGTGAGGGAGGAGCATAGAGAGAGTGGTCCTTTGCTGCTCAGGGCTATGCGGATGCCCCCCGACATGATTAGTGAGGACCTTTGGCACGCGCGTCACCACCATGGCTATCTTAGTGGGGACAAAGACTTATAGGTCAGGGAGACAGAGCTCTCTTTCCTTCAGCACGTCCGCCCTACCTGGCGCGCCAATCTATTGCCGCCAAATCACTTTTGAGGAGCATCAAGCGACAGAAATGATTTGTTGGCCTTCAGAGGAATGATAGGGACCGCCTCCTTCAACCGAAAACCTGCAAGAAAAGTCCCGGACCAGTGGTTCCGACGGGGACCCTCCGACGCTCAAGTCAGCGATCTGGAGAACAAAATTTTTTTAATGAGAAAGTAGAGATTGAGCTCTCCCTCTCTCTCGTTGGGGGATTGGGGTCTTTATATACCTGTTCGGGGGTCCCTCTTATCCTTCACTGGTAACAGCCGAGTAATATCTTCCGTTCTTCGTAGGTTGGCGTATTAACTGCTAAACGTATGTCATAAGTATGCCTCTTAATTTTTTGGAAACTGTCAGTGACCTTAGTAATTGTTGGTTCGTAATATTTGGTGACCGCCCGTGATCCTGGTAAAGCCACGTGGAATTCCTTGCAATAAGCGGACGCTTGTTGGCCTCTGCTGCCGAGGCCGACGCTGTTGCTGAGACCGACGCCGAGACCGAGACCGAGACGGGCCGTGGCCAACGCCGAGGTCGGGATGGGCCCATCCCGACACGGATGTCGAGATGGGCCATGGCCGACGTCGAGGTCGGGATGGGCCCTGGCCGACACGGATGCCGAGATGGGCCATGGCCGACGCCGTAATCGGGATGGGCCCTGGCCGACACGGATGTCGAGATGGACCATAGCCGATGCTGAGGTCGGGATGGGCCCTGGTCGACACGGATGCCGAGATGGGCCATGGCCGACGCCGTAATCAGGATGGGCCCTGGCTGACATGGATGTCGAGATGGGCCATAGCCGACGCCGAGGTCGGGATGGGCCCTGGCCGACACGGATGTCGAGATGGGCTGCAACCGACACGGGAGTCGGGGTAAGCCATATCAAGCCCAATTGCCAAGGAATTGGCTCGCGTGTTCTTTGATCCGATGGAGCTGTCGGCCTTGGAGGTGCCGGCCTTGGAGGTGCCGACCTTGGAGGTGCCGGTCTTGGAGCTGTTGGCCTTTGGAGCCGATGGTCTTCGAGGTATCGGCCTTGGAGCTGTCGGCCATGGAGCTCTCGACCTTGGAGCTGTCGGTCAAGAGCTGTCGGCCTTGGAGCTGTCGGCCTTGGAGCTCTCGACCTTGGAGCTGTCGACCTTTGGGGCCGCCGGCCTTCGAGGTGCCGGCCTTCGAGGTGCCGGTCTTGGAGGTGCCGGCCTTGGAGGTGCCGGTCTTGGAGCTGTCGGCCTTTGGGGCCGACGGTCTTCGAGGTGCCGGCCTTGGGGATGCCGGTCTTGGAGGTGCCGGCCTTGGAGGTGCCGGTCTTGGAGCTGTCGGCCTTTGGGGCCGACGGTCTTCGAGGTGCCGGCCTTGGGGTGCCGGTCTTGGAGGTGCCGGCCTTGGAGGTGCCGGTCTTGGAGTTGTCGACCTTTGTGGCCGACGATCTTGGAGGTACCGGCCTTGGAGGTGCCGGTCTTGGAGCTCTCGGCCTTGAAGCTCTCGACCTTGGAGCTGTCGGCCTTTGGGGCCGACGGCCTTGGAGGTGCCGGCCTTGGAGGTGCCGGCCTTGGAGGTGCCAGTCTTGGAGCTATCGGCCTTTGGGGCCGACGGTCTTCGAGGTGCCGGCCTTGGGGGTGCCGGTCTTGGAGGTGCCGGCCTTGGAGATGCCGGTCTTGGAGCTGTCGGCCTTTGGGGCCGACGGTCTTCGAGGTGCCGGCCTTGGGGGTGCCGGTCTTGGAGGTGCCGGCCTTGAAGGTGCCGGTCTTGGAGCTGTCGACCTTTGTGGCCGACGGTCTTCGAGGTGCCGGCCTTGGAGGTGCCGGTCTTGGAGGTGCCGGCCTTGAAGGTGCCGGTCTTGGAGCTGTCGGCCTTTGGGGCCGACGGTCTTTGAGGTGCCGGCCTTGGGGGTGCCGGTCTTGGAGGTGCCGGCCTTTGGGGCCGTCGGTCTTGGAGCTCTCGGCCTTGGAGCTGTCCAAAATATTTTTTATTCTCCATGAGGTCAATTGGCTCCATCACCAATTATACTCCAAATACCGCAGACCTTCCTCGAAGAAGATATTGTTTTGCAAACCAACCTGACATTGACTTGTGGAATATTGCACAGTTCACCACAACTTTATCTGCTGCCAACCTGATCAGCAAAGAAGAGGCAAACTATGCTAGGGAAAGGTATTCTCCTTCTTCTGTTTGATCATGGGTACTTTGGGGTTGACTTTATTATTATTGATGCGTTTTTTTCCCCACTGCTACAGGTATGGGACCAAATTCATGGACGAGTATCAATCTATAATGACCAGAAAACTTGGTCTAGTTAAGTACAATAGACAGTTAATCAGCAAACTTCTCAGCAACATGGCTACTGATAAAGTTGACTACACAAATTTCTTCCGGTTACTTTCAAATATCAAAGCAGATCCTAGCATTTCAGATAACAAGCTTCTTGCTCCTCTTAAGGCTGTGTTACTAGACATTGGCAAGGAGAGAAAGGATGCATGGATTAGTTGGTTGCAGACCTATATTCAGGAGGTATTGCTGTTGTAATTTGAAATACCTTCCTTTCCCTTGTCTTCTAGTCTTTTGTTGGAAGTTAAGGTTTTCCCCTCCACATTGTGTGATTTTGCATTTATTGAAGCCGGCCTGCTTGATGTGAACTATCCACTGTTTATTTTATCTTTTTGTTAAAACATTGCTTAGAAGTATTGCAATGATGAAAATGTAGAGTACGAAGGATAATATTACAAGAATTTTGTTAGAGGAAGCTGTTAGTTGCATCAGTAGGGGCTAAATTGATGGACAACAAATTGACATTGAAATTTATTAATAAAATAAATCATAATAATAACCTTAATTTATCACTTATCCTATTTATCTGGGATTGACTTATATGAAATTCTTCTTATTTATGGCCATCTTAATGTTATTTGGATTTTCTCCAAATCTTTTGACATTGTGACCCATCTTGGTTAGGTACTAGGTTAATATAGTATGGTATCATACCATGTCAACAAATGATACAAAATAAGGTACCGATTAGGTACTTGTTTTGTTAGTTTAGGATTTAGCCCATATTTTAAGTGAGAGAGGAGGAGGCTAACATCCTATTGGTGGTTGGCAATATGGCGGAGAAGGTGGTAGTAGATGTGGAGAGAAAACCAATATCCAATCAGTGACTAGGTGGACAAGCATGGCAAAGAGGTGCCAAAAGTAGGGAAGCTAGGCACCTCTTCATCATCCTTGGAATGGTCAATTTGAGGGCTTCAATGGCGAAGAACGAAGAACCTCCATGGGCAGATTAAGAAAGGTTTAAGGGAGAGAGTGAGTGAATGAGGGGTGGAGGGGGAGAGAGAGAGAGAACAAATCAAATGAGCATTTGGAGAGGATCGAGGGGTTTAAGTAAGGAGATCGATTTAGTCTAGAACCAGCAAATGCAGAACCGAGCTGAAGAAGCAATTTTGCTCAATTTTGACCAATTTTGCGTTAATTCTGAGCCAATATTAGGAACCTCCTAGTTCCACATTGGCTTGGCTTGGTCTGCTCCGAATTGATAGGGGTGACAATTGGGTATGTTTAAACTGGTATTGAGCGGGCCCAAAAATTCTGTAAATATGTAAGTTTAAACCCAATTTGTCTATCAAACTGGCCAAAAATTCTGATCCAAACAAACTTATAATGATTGAATCAAGTTAAATAGGTTAAACTTATGTTCATCGTCTTAGTATCGGATCCTATGTCGATACCACACTAGTACAATATCCATATTCTCGATATGCGGTTGAGTCTTATTTCAGTATCAATATAGTACAGTACATTCAGTATTGGGTGAGTTGCATTGGTCTATCATACCATGGGTTCAATGGGTCAACCATTGCCACCCCTATGAATCGAGCAGTTTAGAAGGCCTTACTTCCATCCATGTTGCATTATCTCTTCCTCTTCACTTGCTATATATCTTGACAATGATTGAAATACCTCTTTTTAATGGTGATCAATCAAATCTTCATTGTAGATGCCCATGCCATCTTTCTTGATTCTCCATCGCATCATTCTGGGTTTTTGTAACTTCTACAGCTTCTATAGTATACCCATTTTTCACTCTTTACTTTCTATGTCTGCCACATATCCTTCTCAAAGTTCCAATTTTGTTACTTTTTTATTTGTTTTCTCTGATGCTTTTTATAATATTCTGAGCCATACAACATCATATACGTTGTTGACTTATGTCACTCAAAAACACAAAAGAGCAAAGGGGAAATGAAGAGACAGAGATAGAGGACTCGGGTTCATGAGCAAGTGCAATGAAGCCATAGGACCTATGTAGGGCAAGTTCCTCAGATTTGTTTGTAAATTTATGGAAGTGGAGGGAATGCCTAAGGAAACCTGGATGAAATTTGTGAGATTATATATATATATATAGTATTCGCAGATGTTGTAGCGCTTAATAGGATAGGAATGAATGATGAAAATCAGTAATATGCAAAGAGATCCTGTGGCTGACCATTGGACATTTGAAACACCAACATTCAACTGGAGTCCTCTGGTCCTCCATGCCATCTTGTGTTGTGAACAGGTTGGATTTGGTTCGGATCCAAGTAAGATCTGGAATCAAAATTTATAAGATTCGTGAGTTTGGATGCAGTTTCAGATTTTCCTGGTCAGATTTGACTTGGATTTGGATCCACGATGGAACATTTAATAACTCTATTATATATATATATATATCCTTTTTACCTAAACAATGTGATAATGATGAAACTTCTAGTTCAATCCAGCTGATTGGCTGGGTAATGACATCAGCTATAGGATGATGGTTTTCCTTAGAAGCCATTAAGCTTGTGTTGCTAGGATGCCCAAAGAGTTTTTTATTTGAGAAACTAGGGATTTTCTGTTTGAAACGTTCCGCTATAGTGCCATACGGAGACTCATAAGGGATAAGGACGGCAGCTTTGGATGAGGCGGTGGCTCAACCTTATAAATAAGAGGGAGGTCTTCGTGAGGGAGGATGCAATCAACACAACAACGAAGGGAAAGGGATCAAAGAGGATCCTGTCCAACACCTTCAAGACGTTGAAGGCAGCTTCTATCTCCATCTTGGACGAGAAGGAGGAGAACGAGAAGACGATCGGTGTCGTTAAGGAGCTTCCTACGGGCGATCATCCATGGGCTACGGGTGAGTGATCTTGTAGCCTATAGGCAGGGTGAGGGAGAGATCTGTGAGAGGTTTCTTGTAGTGCTACGGTACATTCATCTTGTCTTCCTCTTAGGATTGTATTAATCAAAGAGGTTGGGGTAGTGTTGACCCTGTAAATCTTGTGTTTGGGGCTGGACATTATCTATGATTACTCTGATCTGGATGAAATTATTCTCCCAAAATCGGCTTGGAAGTCTGTTGGACGGTTGAGGCCGTTGCAGGTGCGTCTGGGCGGTTTTGGGCTTGCCGCACTCCACGTTGCTAAGGGTTGGCTCCGGGTCTTCTTTGGCTGCGCATGCCTTGCTGAAACTGGGCTTGCTGATGCCGACTCCGCGTGCCGTCGCGTCGGGAGATGGGTCCGCATTCAGCCTTGGCTTGATCCACCAACCTCGCACCAAGTGTCTGACTAAGTGTGGGGCTTGCCGGCCCCATGGACGGACGTGCGCATCCCGTGGCACGGTCAAACTCCGTCCTGGCAGGTCCTCGGCCACCTGCCTTGCCTGCGCTGCGCGCTGCGGGCTGCGCTACGGCCCTCCTGGCCATGCGCATCACTGGGGCGGTGACAATCCTCCCCCACCTGAAGACGCTGACGTCCCCATCGCGCTCGCCCTCACGTAGGCCTGAATGTCCTCCTCGAACTGCCAAAGTTCTTCTGCTCGCCTCCAGGTGGCATCGGAAACATCCTCTCCGTGCCATTGTACCAGATACTCCATGTACTGGGGTCCTTGACTTGTACCCACCTTTCGGTCCGCCAAAATTCTTGCAATCTTCCTTGCGAACTTGGGTCGAATGGCAGGGCGCATCCTGCCTGGGTTCTCTAACTTGTCTGCAGCCAGGTCTCCATGGTATGGTTTGAGGAAGCTAACGTGGAAGACTGGATGAATCTTCAGTCTGCCGGCAAGGCCAGTTTGTAAGCTACTTCTCTCACCCGTCTGAGTACTTTGAAGGGTCACATACCTTGGCAAAAGACCTTTGTGGAACTTTTGCTTGGTCGCTTTCCTCCAAAGATAGGGTGTAATTTTCAACATCACAAGATCGCCCACCTGGTACTCCACTGGTCGTCGATGCTCGTCTGTGTGTAGCTTCATCTGCATAGCCGCCCGCACAAGGCTGTCACGCGCCTTAGCGATGTTTCGGTCCTATCCCTTGCAAATAGATGCGTCGCTGGACATGGGCCGTCATACTGTCGTGCAACCTCCAAGGGCGTCCTAGGCTGGTAGCCTAGGCATAACTCTCCTGGACTTTGATCTGTTGCTGAAGACCGATTTAGATTGTTGGAAAATTATGCCGCGTCCAGCAACTCAAGCCAGTTTCGTTGTCTTGCGGTGACGAAGTGCTGCAGATACTCCTCGAGCAATGCATTCACCCGCTCGGTTTGGCCGTCCGTCTGAGGGTGATATGCTGTGGAGAATTTAAGCTCCGTGCCCACGATCTGGAAAAGCGTGGTCCAGAACTTACCCATGAATCGGACGTCGCGGTCGCTAATGATATCTCCGAGCAAACTGAAGATCTTGACCACATGGGTGAAGAAGAGCGCCACGCACGTCTCGGCTGTGCATGGGTCCGGTACCGCCATGAAGATAGCATACTTGAAAAATCTGTCCACCACTACAAAGATGGTCGCTTGCCGTCCACTTCTGGAAATCCCACTATGAAGTCCATGGAAATAGATGCCCATGGTCGGCTTGGAGGGGCAACGGTTGCAGTAGTCCCGCTGGCTTCCTGCGCTCCACTTTGTCCATCTGGCAGATCAGACAACTCCGCACATAGGCCTCCACGTCTTCCACATATTTGGCCAGTAGAAGTCACGAGATAGCAGGGCATACATCCGCTCCATGCCCGGATGTCCTGCCCACCTTGAGTCATGGGACTCTTTTAATAAGTCGCGCCGTAAAGCTTCATTCTTCGGCATGACTAGCCTGCCTCCATGTGTGCGAAGCAAGCCGTCCTGGATCCAAAGCGCCGCACCAGTCCGCTCGTCACATCATGCATTAGCTTGGCGTATGCCGCGTCTGCCTGCGCTGCCTCGCAGATATGCTCCATAATGCCTGGCTGCATGGTCGCCACCGCGGCCACGTACTCCTGTACGACTTGGTGGCTGAGGGCGTCGGCCACTTGATTCTGACGTCCTGGCCGATGCTCCCAATCGAAGTCGAACTCCGCCAAGTATTCTTGCCAACGAGCTTGCTTGGGCGTCAACTTGCGCTGGGTCTTGAAGTAGGTGTTGGCGACGTTGTCGTAACAATTTTGAATTTAGTTCCGAGCAAGTAATGGCGCCATACCTCAAGCAGTGTATCATAGCAGTCATCTCCTTCTCGTGCACCGAATACTGTGTCTCGCGTCCTTGAATTTTCTGCTCTCATATGCTACTGGATGTCCCGCCTGGACCAAGACTCCACCAAGCGCACGGTCGGATGCGTCCGTGTGCACTTCAAAAGGATCCTCAAATCTGGGTAACTGCAAGACCGGCTCCGTAGCTAGCGCCGTCTTCAGCTTACCGAAGGCCTCCTCATAGTTGGAGGACCAACTCCACCTTCGCTCCTTCTTGAGCAGATCGGTCAAAGGGCTTGCGATGGCCGAGTACCCTTTGATGAACCTCCGGTAATAGTTCGAGTCCTAGGAACGATCGGAGCTCGCTCACTGTAGCAGGTGTCGACCAGTCCAGGATGGCCTGGACCTTGGCGCTGTCCATCCGTATCGCGCCATGGCCAACGATGTGTCCAAGAAAATGGACCTCGGTGCGTGCAAACTCGCACTTCTCCCTTTTGACGTAGAGGCGATGCTCCCGAAGTCGCTGCATAACTCGCCTCAAGTGCTCCACATGCTGCTGCAGGCTACCGCTGTAAATGACTATGTCGTCCAAATAGACTACGACAAAGTCATCCAGGAAGTCATATAGGACGTCTGTCATGAGATTGCAGAAGGTAGCTGGTGCATTTGTCAGGCCAAAGGGCATGACCAGGAACTCAAATGAACCGTACCGGGTCACACACGTCGTCTTTGATTCATCACCTGGCGCAATACGTACCTGCCAGTATCCAGAGCATAGATCCAATTTGCTGAAGTATTCCGCCTTCGAAAGATGGTCGAATAGATCTGCTGCGTTGGGCACCGGGTAGCGATTCTTCACGGTGACCTTGTTGAGGGCTCGATAGTCCACACACATGCGCAGAGATCCATCCTTTTTGCGCTGAAAAAGGACCGGTGCTCCGAAAGGGGCGCGGGATGGCTGAATCAGTCCCGCGGCCAGTAACTCATCCAGCTGAGTGCGCAGTTCCTTCAGTTCTGCAGGGCCCATGCGGTAGGGGGCCTTTGCCGGGGCACGCGCTCCGGGCTCCAGCTCGATTCGATGGTCGTGCGTGCGCGTGGCGGTAATTCCTTTGGTAGCTCGTCGGGCATGAGATCGGCGAACTCCTGTAGTATCTCCCCCACCTGCGCGGGCACCTCCTCTGCATCCTTCGATTCGGGCTGAACCTGGACTAGTGCCGCGACATATGTCTGGTCTCCTTTCCTTAGGCCTTTGCTGAGTTGCTTAGCGGATATCAGCCCGCTATCTGGAACTGTGCGAACTGGTGTTGGCCATCTTCTGCTTTGCAACGGTTGACTGACCGCTGCTCTCTTCCTTAGCGGCTGGTGGCAATGCTGAAACGAAACCGGTGCTGTCCTCCGCTCCTATCAGCATGCCGTTGAGATGTGGAATGATCATTGCCTTGGCTGCCTTGAAGAACTCCAGGCCAAGTATGATCTGAAAATCGTCAAGTGGGATCACCAAAAAGCTGCACGGCCCTCTCCATGGGCCGACTTCTAGATCAGCCTTTGTAAGGCCATTCACCCTCGCTGCCTTCGAGTTGATGGCCTTTATCATGGTTGCAGCGGTGGAAGTCTGCAAACCTAACTCCTTCGCTATGTCTTCCGCGATGAAGTTGTCGGTGGCACCCGTATCAATCATGGCCCTCAGCTGGTGGCCATTGACCTTCACCGAAAGGTAAAGAAGCCCTTTGCAGGATGGCGGCTTCTTGGTGACAAGCGCATTAATCGCTTGCAACGGGTTCACCCGGAGGGTCCCTCTGAGTCGCTGGATTCTTTGACCAATTGGGAGATCAAGGCCGTGAGCTTCCCCTTCTTCTGACAGTCGCGCATCCGATGTGCACCTCCGCAGATGAAACAGCCTTGGGGCCGCTCAGATCTGGTCGTGGTATCCTTAGACTGCTGAGTAGTTCCCTTCTCTTTTCGGGCTGTCGTCTTCTTCTTCTTCCCTTGCTTCTTGGGATGAGACGTCTTGCCCTCCTTGGCTTTAGCTTTCTGCTTGCCAGGGGCGGGGGTAGGCGTAGTGGTACGAAAGTCGACGAAGCTCTCGGCAGCAGCCATCGCCGAATTGAGATCTTTCACTCCTTGCCTTCGCAGCTCCACTTGCGCCCAATTCTGCAACCCCGACTGAAAGTTGAACAACTTGTCGGCTTCGGACATGTCTGGTATGTCGAGTAGCAATGAGCTGAACTCCTTGACGTAGTCTCTGATGGAACCCGTCTGCTTCAGCTTCTTCAGTTGGTCCCTCGCCACCCATGTGACGTTATGAGGGAGAAACTGAATCTTCAACTCTTCTTTGAGGGCCTCCCAAGTTGTAATTCCTGGCCTACCGGCGTTTCGATCCTCCGCGTTGCGAGTACGCCACCATAGCTTGGCATCACCAGCAAGGAACACGCTGGCGAGGCGGATTCGTTGCGCTTCCGGTATATTCATTGCTAGGAAGTACTCCTCCACGTCCCATACGAAGTTCTCCAGTTCCTTGGCGTTGCGCGCGCCGCTGAAAGGCTTCGGATCAGGTACGCGGATCTGGGATGGATGTGGTAGATTCGCGTAGGGCTGGCGTGTGCGCTCTCTCCTGAGGGCGTCCACTTCATCTCCCAGCTCCTTGATGCGATTCAGAACCTCCTCTAGAACGGCATCTCTTCCGTCCTGTTGGCCTTCATTGGAAGAGCTTGGCCCGGCTCCATGATCTGGTTGTGCCGGGATCGCCTGCTGGATCTGATTGATCTGCTGCTGCTGCTCCAAGGATCGGGTGATGAGATCAGTAAACCCATCCTCTGGAGGAATCCCAACAATAGCCTCGAGCCTTGCTATTCGATCGTTGTGATTCACCATGGTTGATTTTTAGAAGAAGAAAAAAATATGTTCTTGGGTTCTTGTATTGAACCTGGCTCTGATACCCTCTTGTCACCCGGCTAGGTATAGGCTTTTTTTTTCTAAGTACGAAGCGTCCTAGCAGGGGACCGGCCTTAGCACGCCTCGTGCTAAGTCAGCCTCTCTCTCTCAGAGTTGTTGCGCACAACTAGTAGGGTGAGGTTGATTGAGACCTCCCCCTACAGGAACCCCAAAAATCCCAACAAGTAATCACAGATAATGCCCAGCCCCAAACACAAGATGTACAGGGTCAACACTACCCCAACCTCTTTGATTAATACAATCCTAAGAGGAAGACAAGATGAATGTGCCGTAGCACTACAAGAAACCTCTCACGATCTCTCCCTCACCTTGCCTATAGGCTACAAGATCACTCACCCGTAGCCCATGGATGATCGCCCGTAGGAAGCTCCTCAACGGCACCGATCGTCTTCTCGTTCTCCTCCTTCTCCCAAGGTGGAGATAGAAGCTGCCTTCAACGTCTTGAAGGTGTTGGACGGGATCCTCTTTGATCCCTTTCCCTTGTTGTTGTGTTGATTGCTTCCTCCCTCACGAAGACCTCCCTCTTATTTATAAGGTTGAGCCACCGCCTCATCCAAAGCTGCGTCCTTATCCCTTTGACATCCTTGGCCTTATCTCCATGCACGCCACTTTTGAATCACCGCTTGATCCTCTCCAAATCTTATTTCTAGATACCGGTTGTGTAGGCTGATTAGGAGATCTCATTGCCGCTGGGTAGATGCCTCCAAACGTCATCAAAAGGACTCCACCGATGGCTTAGGATAATGCCCAAACAACCATCAACCAACTCCCCCAAGAATCTCTCAAATCTTCAAGTTAGTTAGTTGTAGATAAGGACTGAAAATCTTATCCAAAATCTTATCCAAAACCTCCCAGCTGGATCCCCAAATCTTATCCATAGGATAAGGTTTGGATTCGTCTGATCTGGACGAAATTATTCCCCAAAATCGGCTTGGAAGTCTGTTGGACGGTTGAGGCCGTTGCAGGTGCGTCTGGGCGGTTTTGGGCTTGCCGCACTCCACGTTGCTAAGGTTGGCTCCGGGTCTTCTTTGGCCGCGCATGCCTTGCTGAAACTGGGCTTGCTGATGCCGACTCCGCGTGCCATCGCGTCGGGAGATGGGTCCGCATTCGGCCTTGGCGCTTGATCCACCAACCTTGCACCAAGTGTCTGACTAAGTGTGGGGCTTGCCGGCCCATGGACGGACGTGCGCATCCCGTGGCACGGTCAAACTCCGTCCTGGCAGGTCCTCGGCCACTTGCCTTGCCCGCGCTGTGCGCCACGGGCTGCGCTACGGCCCTCCTGTTCTAGATGGCACTTTTTTTGCTGTTCGCGTTCTCTTTATTTATTTGTTCCCTCGCACGTTCGCACCGCTATCTTTTTGTTTTTTCCCATTAATGTTTTGATCTAGAGTCGTTAAAATCCGGTCAGCCATGCCCAAACGTTAAATCTGGGCCCAAAAGAAAGATAAGAAGGCCGAGTCTGGTTCCGTCTCGACCCCTCCTAACATTTTGCAGACGTAGGCAATCACTGGTCGATCTCTACATTCATGTGTCCTGATGATGTCAACAAGGAGATCGTTGCCTATTAGCATATCCATAATACATTGACACAGTGACAGCTAATAATTATTCTTCAGCAACTATGGTAAAGATAATAATCCCTGTCTGCATATCACTCTGAGTACTCGGTCCCAAACGGACACAAAGGTATGTCGATCAAGGATATTAAATATACAGACATGCAAGCGTCTTCCTTTACATGCATACATTGCACTCCCACGAGTTCTCTACTAAAATTGGAGGGCAAACAAACCTCAAATGAGCAGCTCCATCTTTCAAGAAAGAGAGAGAACAAAAATTATTATTATATTGATACCTTCTTACTTTGGATAATATGAGGTTTTGGAGAGATGGTTTTAAGGTTGTGGGATTGAATTATTATTTTGTTCAATGTAGCTAGGCATATAGTCTTATTTAGTTAGTATTTTTATCAAAACACACACACACACACACACACACACAGATATATATATATATATATATATATATATATATATATATATATATATATATATATATATATATATATATATATATATATATGAATGATACTACAACATGATTTGTAAATTTAACAATAGTTTTTAAATAAAACTTTGCATTGGGGGGACCGGTTCAAATATTATCAAAGACAAATTAACTGCTCGTCCCTCAATTTTTACAGAATTCTGATTGATTATTTTGACTAGTGGAGTATACCTTTTGGTTACCCTGGAACTAGTCTCAGCAAACGGCTTGTTGGGGCTAGTTGAAACATTACCTAGCAATATTCGTTAGAAGTTTCTATTTTTGATGGTGCGTTATATCTGGTTCTTTTGATTATTAAAGAATTTATAAGTTATCGTGGAGGTAAGCTTTAGAAATGAAGAATATGAATAAATTTAAAAAATTTCTATTTAAAAAATTTTCAAAAAGACTTAAATGAATATATAGGAAAGTATAATCTAAGTTTAAAAAAATATATAGAGACTATAAATTTAAAGATAGAAATGGAGAGAAAAATATCGTTCTAAAGTTTTCGATGTCATATGATTTAGTATTAGCTAATATATATTTTAAATATATATATATATGATAATTTTAAAAATAAATATAATGTTGATCAAATAAATTTCTTTCTTAAAAAAAAAAATTAATCAAGTGTTTTGCAAAAATTGTAAAATTATATCGAGTAAGAGTCTAACTATGCAACATAAATTAATAGTTATAAATATATGTGTTCAAAAATAAAAAAAAGATTTTAAAATATAAAAATCTAAGAATTAAATGATAAAAAATATGTTAATCAAAATAGAACTTAAGACTATTAAGACATCAAACAATGGCAAAACATGTCAGGTCAGCAATTTGTAAAAATTTTGTAACAATCAAATTCCCACTTCACGAAATAGTTTACATTGGACAAGCATATATATGCGTTCATCTCATGGAAACTTAAAAAAAGACCCTAAGAATTGCAATTGAATCCTACAGTCACACATATGAAAAATACAAATTTTATATTTGATTACCCATTCAACATTGATATGTCCAAACCAATGCTTAAATTGATAATCACAGACCAATGGAGTTTCTGTTAGAAATTGAAACCCAAAATCTCCTTGAATCATTTATATATAACATTGTATTAGATATACTTTTGAATCAAATATACTTGACATTTGTGTATTTGATTTAAGAAAGATCTTTTACCTTCTCGTAGTTTTTCTTCGTCTGTAAGGATTGATGAATAATCCCTATTTTTATAACACTTGAAACGAAGCAACTACGAAAGGTTGGCCGCAAGGTAGCAGTTTCATCAACCGATACCAAACAAATAATGATAATATTGTCCTTTGATATTAGATAATGATAACAACTCATAAATTAAATAAAACCATATATATATATATAACATTCTCCCACTTGATTTTATTTAATTTTATGAGTTTATCATTTAACAAGGACATCACTTGGCCTTTATAAATTGATAAACAATTTATCCAAATAAAATAAATGACAATAACGCATGTACATTAGTCGGCAAAAGAAAAGTATGCCATGCTTTAATCCAATAGTGTCTCAATTAAGAACACCACATGTCTTACAAATAAGACACAAAACAAATATCCATACACACGTGCACCAATATGAAAAATACTATATAAAAGAGGATAAAAAATGTGATCACAAATACAAAGTGTCAGAAACCAAGCCATTACCGTAACTCCCACTAACTAAAAACATCAAATGAATTAATAAGACCCATATGAGCAACATGCTTATTATACAACATAGGCGGCAAACCTTTCGTCATGAGATCGGCAATCATCTGTCGTGTACCAATGTGCTCCACTGATACTAGCTGGTTATGAATCCTCTCCCTAACAACAAGATATTTAATATCAATATGCTTTGACCTTCCCGAACTCTTATTATTCTTTGAAAACATAACTGTTGCAGAGTTATCAAAGAAAATCACCAATGATCGAGAAATAGAATTAACTACTTGAAGACCTGAGATGAAATTTCGTAACCAAAGTGCTTGTGAAGTGGCCTCATAATAAGCAATGAACTCTGCCTCCATGGTTGATAAAGTTGTCAAAGTTTGTTTCATACTTTTCCATGATATCGCTCCTCCAGCCATCAAAAAGATTAAACCTGAAGTGGATTTCTTACTATCTCAAGTGTGTTGGTCCTTTTGTATGTGAGCATATAATTTTTTGTCTATTGTAGATATCTTAAAACTTTCTTTGCCGCTTTCCAATGAATCAAACTAGGATCACTTTGATATCTGCCTAGCATTCCGATAGCAAATGCTATATCTGGCCGTGTGCACACCTGAGCATATATAAGACTTCCAACTATCAAAGCATATGGAATGCCTTTCATTTGTTCCCACTATAGGTTATTTCTTGGACATTGAAACTTTTCAAATTTATATCCCTTAACAATGGGTTCATTTTCACCTTTACAATTTTACATATTGAACCTTTTGAGAATTCTATCAATATAGGTTCTCTGTGATAATCCAAGAAGTCCACGAGACTTATCTCGGTGAATTTCTATGCCAAGAACAAAAGAAGCCTCACCAAGATCCTTCATCTCAAAATTTGAGATAAGAACTATTTAGTCTCATGTATCATTCTTAGATCACTACTAGCAAGTAGTATATCATCAACATACAATACTAATAAAATAAATTTGGTCCCACTGAGTTTTAGATAAATGCACTCATCAATTTTATTTTCTTCAAAACCATGAGATCTTATTACCTCATCAAACTTTAAATACCATTGCCTTGAAGCCTGTTTTAACCCATAAACGGACTTCTTAAGTTTGCAAACTAAATGTTCCTTGCCTTCAGTCTTAAAACCTTATGACTGAACCATATAGACATCTTCAAACAAGGAACCATTTAGAAATGCATTAGTAACATCCATTTGATGCAATTCTAGGTTAAAGTAAGCTACCAATGCCATTATAATCCTGAAGAAATCTTTCTTTGACACAGGAGAAAATGTTTCTTTATAATCAATGCCCTTTTGTTGAGTAAAACATTTAGCAACTAATCTGGCCTTATATCTTTCAACTTTACCTTTGGAGTCTCTTTTAGTTTTAAATACCCACTTGCAACCAATGGGTTTGACTCCTTCAGGTAAGTCAACTAGATCCCAGACTTTATTTTTATACATAGAGGTCAACTCAATTTTCATTGCATCAAACCATTTAGAAGCATGAATACTATCTTTGGTTTCAGAAAATGACATTGGGTCACCTTCTTCACCTATATCAAAATCACATTCTTGTAGATAAACTACATAGTCATCTGGTATAGCATGCTTCCTTTTTCTTTGTGATCTTCTTAATGGCAAACTATTGGTTCTATTGAGACAGGATTTATTTCAGTCTCCATGTGAGGTACATATTCATCAGACTCTTGTTGACTTTCATCACTTTCTTGCATAGTAACGATTGGAAAATGAATATTATTTTGAAAAGGTGAATCCAAATTATGGTCCTCCTCAAGTACCACGTGTCTGGACTCCATACCAACACTATAGGAATCATTCTCAATGAACCTAGCATTTAAGGTTTCAATCAATTTGGTACTATTAGATAGGCAATAAAATCTATAATCTTTAGACCTTTTTGGATATCTAACAGTGAACAAGATACTGTTCTAGGATCAAGTTTTCTTTCATGTGGACTATATAGTCCAGCTTCTACTGTACAACCCCAAACACGCAAATGATTAAGATTAAGCTTTCTACCTGTCCACAATTCAAAAGGTGTCTTGGAAACTGCCTTAGAAGGCACTCTATTCAAAATATATGCAGCAATCTTTAAAGCTTCATCCCACAAGTATTCTGGTAAATCAGAATGACTCATCATAGACCTCACCATATCCAAAAGAGTACGATTTCATCTTTCAGATACACCATTTTGCTCAGATGTACCTAGCATAGTGTATTGAGCAATTATACCACACTCTTGTAGATATCTAGCAAATGACCCTAGATTATGACCTATTTGATCGTACCTTCCATAGTATTCACCATCACGATCAGATCGTACAACCTTAATTTTCTTGTCAAGCTAATGCTCAACTTCTATTTTATAAATTTTAATACATCCAGTGCCTCTGCCTTTTCACCAATCAAATACATATAGCCATAGCGAGAGTAATCATCAATAAATGTTATAAAATACTTATTACCACTAATGGTAGTGGTATGAAATAGGCCACAAATGTCAGTATAAATAAGAGCTAAAAGCTCATTACTTCTAGTAGCACTCTTATTTCTAGACTTGATCATTTTACCTTTAGCACAATGATCCGAAAAATCTAATGTGTTCAGCACTCCCTTCTTGACCAACCTTTCCAGTTTGCCTCTAGAAATATGGCCTAAACATTTATGCCACAACATTGAAGAATGAATGTTAACAAGACTACGCTTGGTACTCACATTCAAAGATAAAAGAGACTAAAAAATAATGGATCAATGTTCAACATGTAAAGATCATTACTCAAGGATCCCGAACCAACAAATTTAGAATTATAAAACAAGAAAAGAGTACCATTACATAAATGAAATTCATAGTTTAACTTGTCAAGTTTTGATACAGAAATGAGATTTCTAAACATAGAAGGAACAAAGAGTACATCATCTAAAATAAAGACAAAACCACTGTCAAGGACTAGGTGAACCATACCAACAGCTTGAATAGGAGCTTCAACTCCATTACCCATTATGAGCATCCTTTGGTTTGGTTTGACCTTCTGGCTCCTTATGAATGCTTGCATAGAATTAAAAATATGAATAGTGGCTCCTGAATCAATCCACCAAGTATTTGGTGAAACAGTGGCTAAATTAGATTCTGAACATACTAGACAATGGGTACTACCTTTCTTTGCTAACCAATTCTTATAACTATTGCAATCTTTCTTGAGATGGCATTGTTTCTTACAAAAAAAAAACACTGTACTCGCTTCTTTCCTTTTAGCTTGTGTACTTGACTGGATCCAGAATTATTATTGGTCTTGGTGTCATACCCAGATTTATTATATTTTTTATTCTTATTCTTATTAGTAACTAATTTCTGACCTACATAATGTACTTCTTCGAGCTTACTCGACTTGAGTCGCTCTTCCTCTTGAACATATATGCCAATTAATTATGTCAGCTTCCACTTCTCCTTTTGTGCATTATAAGTAGTTTTGAAAACATCAAATTATGCAGGAAGAGAGTTCATAATGAAGTGGATTAAAAATGAGTCATTAACTTTCATATCCAGATTCTTTAATTGACTTGTAATATCAGTCATTTTCATGATATGGTCTCTAACCCAATATCAGTCATTTTCATGATATGGTCTCTAACCCCACTATGTCCATCGTAGGTTATAGTTACTAATTGTGTCATTAGAGTGCTCGCTAGTGATTTGGTGGGAACAGTGAAGTGTTCCTCTAAGGCTTTAAGATAGTCCTTAGCCAATGGTGCATCAGGAATGGCTCCCCTAATGTATTTAGGAATATTATTCTTTATGTACATTAGGCTTAAACGGTTAGATCTCTTCCACTGTTTCATTCTCTTTTCACCTCTGGACCACTAGTGATAGTGGGTAGAGGTGGCTCATCCATTCTAAAGGCTAAGCCCAAGTCTCCTACCCCTAGGTTCATCAACACTTCATCTTTCCAATCCAAGAAATTAGACCCAAGGCCACATAATTAAACAATTTAATTGATGGGGAAGTCAACTAAATTTTTCGAAATTAATCAACATACCTCATAATAATTAATTCTGAATGAAATCAACATCACATACAATAATTTGTCCTTTGGGACAAAACTATATATATGTTAGTCTCCCACTAGTGAAAACATTATTCACCAATTAGGGCTAATTAATCATAAAAGATATAATTAAAAACTAACTCCTTTGGAAGAAATTGTTTATCTCTCTAAACACCAACTCCATTGTTATTAAAATTTAATCAATTAAGTCACTTTTTTTAACATTAATTAATATAATTTAATAATATTGGTGTCTTGGATTATGATGATTTATTTTCCTACATAAATCATGAACTATCAATTAATACAAATGAAAAAGATATATATACTATCAACATAAAGTTAGAACACCCCTCCTCTTATTCACTTCCGCCCAATTAACGGGCCTGTATTGTTCAACATGGTGGAAGGTTAAGAAAGAAACACCTTGATGATGCCCAATCACCGATCTTGGACGTCAGAAATGAAGTGCTTCTCGAATCCTCGCTTCACCGGGTTGCCTGCAAAGAAGTCCTAAGACCGGAGGGGATCCTCCGGTGAGACCCTCCAATGCCCAAGTCAGCAATCGAGGTCACAGCAGAGAAGGAGCTCGAGAGAGCTCTAGAGATCTCAGAAGGACCGGAATTTTTCTCTGAGTATTAGGGTATCAAGTGTGTAAACTTGCGTTACCTGGTTCTCGAAGTGATTTACCCTTTTATAGGGGTTGACGCTGGCATGATCACGTGGGTTTTCGTGAAGTCAAAATGTCTGCCGAGCCCTTGCGTGAATCTGAGCTGGTTGGTGAGCTACGTCCCTTCAGTTGCTGGGTAGGTGGGTCCTGTCCCATCACCAGCGTGGCCAGTGGGTTGCTGGATCTGGCGCTGTTAGGTGGCGCACGACAGAGAGGTGGCACCCTGAACTGATAGGTCCATACTGGGGCTGATCTGGCGAGAACTGGGAGATCTCGATCCTTCCGGGGGAGCCAAGGACGAGCCGGGTTAACCGGAAGCGGCCGGGGCTGACTTGGATGAGGTGGGGCCGATCGGGATGAGAGTGCCGGGGCCAACTGGGAAGTGTCGGGGCCGCCTAGCTTGGAGACGTCCGGCTTGGAGGTGCCGGCCTTAGATCTGCCAGTCTTGGAGGTGTCGGTCTTGGAGCCATCGGCCTCGAAGCCGTCGGCCTTGGAGGTGCCGGCCTTGGAGGTGCCGATCTTAGAGGTTCCGGCCTTGGAGGTGCTGGTCTTGGAGGTGCCGGCCTTGGAGCTGCCGGTCTTGGAGGTGTCGGTCATGGAGCTGTCGGCCTTGGAGCCGTCGGCCTTGGAGGTGTCGGCCTTTGGGGCCGTCGGTCTTGGAGCCATCGGTCATAGAGCCGTCGGCCTTGGAGCCGTCAGCCTTGGAGCCGTCGGCCTTTGGGACCGTCGGTCTTGGAGGTGCCGGCCTTTGGGGCCGTCGGTCTTGGAGCCATCGGTCATGGAGCCGTCGGCCTTGGAGCCATCGGCCTTTGGGGCCGTCGGTCTTAGAGGTGTTGGCCTTTGGGGCCATCAATCTTGGAGGTGTCGGCCTTTGGAGCCGTCGGCCCTTGGGGCCGTCGGTCTTGGAGGTGTCGGCCTTTGGGGCCGTCGGTCTTAGAGGTATCGGCCATGGAGCTGTCGGCCATGGAGGTGTCGACCTTGGAGCTGTCGGCCTCGGAGCTGTCGGCCATGGAGGTGTCAGCCTTGGAGCTGTCGGCCTTGGAGCCATCGGCCATTGGGGCCATCGGCCATTGGGCTGTCGGTCGATGCCAAGATCGAGGTGGGACGCGGCCAACGTTGAGACCGACGCAGCTGTCAAGGTGGGCCGTTCAAAAAATTTTTATTCTTCATGGGGTCAACTGGCCCCATCAAATGGCCCCCACACTCCTTGAGCTTGCGTGCCTTGCATCAGCTAAGCGAAAGGAGTGTAGAACTTTAAAAATTTTTGGAGGTAAATTAATTACCTTACGCCGCCACTCAAAGCAGCATATGCCAATTTTTGGGGGGATGCTCATCAGTTAGCTGCTGAAGCAAAGATAAAGCCGATGAGGCTGCAATAACGTCGCTGAGGCAGAGATAAAGACGTTGAGGCTGCAATGGTGCCGCTGAGGCAGAGATAAAGCCGATGAGGCTGCAATGGTGCCGCTGAGGCAGAGATAAAGCCGATGAGGCTGCAATGATGCCGCTGAGGCAAAGATAAAGCCGTTGAGGCTGTAATAATGCCGCTGAGGCTGAGATAAAATTGATGAAGCTGAGATAAAATTGCCGAAGCAGAAATAGAGCCGCGGGGCTAAAATAAAATTGCCTCGAGTGTTTATGTGCTGGTTCGAGAGGTGACTCGAGCGGGTACGGGCTGTTAGGGACTTGAACCGACTCGGGGGCGTATGCTAGCCAGACCGAGTGGTGTCCCATTAGTCGCGATGCCGTCGAGCTCCTTTGGAACCGCCTTGGGTGTTTGTGTGCTGGTTCGAGAGATGACTCGAGCGGGTATGGGCTGTTAGGAACTTGAACCGACTCGGGGGCGTATGCTAGCCAGACCGAGTGGTGTCCCGTTAGCCGCAATGTCGTCGAGTTCCTTTGGAACCGCCTTGGGTGTTTGTGTGCTAGTCCGGGAAGTGACTCGAATGGGTACGGGCTGTTAGGGACTTGAACCAACTCGGGGCATATGCTAGCCAGACCGAGTGGTGTCCCGTTAGCCGCGATGCCGTCGAGCTCCTCCGGAACCACCTCGGGTGTTTCGTGGCCGGCCCGAGGGGTGACTCGAGGTTGCTGGAACCATAGGTCTTGAACCGCCGCGGGGTTTCGCGGCTGGCCCGGGGGTGACCTTCTGATCGCAGAACCGACAAGAGCCTTTTGAATGGTTTGTTTTGTTGGTTTTCTTGTAATGCATTCAGACACTAATGAAAGAAACTTTTTTCTCAAAGTGTAGTATACTTAGCTTTTTCGTAGCTGTTTGCCTTTGCATCGTGTTCGATGTCGATGTCGATTACATGCTTGAGAGTTTTTTTTTCTTTAAAGAAATTGGTCTCCTTCGGCTGAGTTGATGACCTGCCCCCCTAGAAACTATGTTGATTGGAATCCGTAGGTCTTGAGCTTGAGGGAGCCGACATGGAGCCGGTCTTAAGGTGCCGACGCGGGGGCCGGTCTTTGTTGCCGACGCGGAGCCGGTCTTTTGTGCCAACGCGGAGCCAATCTTTGGTGCCGACGCGGAGCTGGTCTTTGGTGCCGATGCGGAGCCGGTCTTTGGTGCCGATGCGGAGCCGGTCTTTGGTGCCGACGCGGAGCCGGTCTTTGGTGCCGACACGGAGCCGGTCTTTGGTGCCGACGTGGAGCCGGTCTTTGGTGCCGACGCGGAGCCGATCTTTGTTGCCGACACGGAGCCGGTCTTTGGTGCCGACGTAGAGCCGGTCTTTGTTGCCGACGCGGAGCCGGTCTTTGGTGCCGATGCGGAGCCGGTCTTTGGCGCCGATATGGAGCCGATCTTTGTTGCCGACACGAAGTCAATCTTTGGTGCTGAGTGGCCACGGACTGTTGCTGCTGGAGCCTGTGGATCATGGCAGTGAGGGCTTGGACCTGCTGGGAGAGGGTCGCCAGATGCTCCGCTGTTTGGCCAACGGCCTCTGGCGGCGGGCAGGCAACTGGAGGGTTGGTAGCAGGGGGATTGGCCTCCTGCTGCCTAGTTGGCGGGGGGAGCCCCGCCGGACAGCTGACGGAGGCGTCCTGAGCTTGCGTCACCACCATGGCTTCTCGAAGAGAAGAGGGGGGGAGATGTAGCGCAGGGAGAACGTTCGCTACTTTTTCTTATCCCCCCTTCCTGGCGCACCAATCTGATGACGCCCAATCACCGATCCTGGACGTCAGGAATGAAGTGCTTCTCGAATCCTCGCTTCACCGGGTTACCTGCAAAGAAGTCCCAAGGCCGGAGGGGATCCTCCGGTGAGACCCTCCGATGCCCAAGTTAGCAATCGAGGTCACAGCAAAGAAGGAGCTCGAGAGAGCTCTAGAGATCTCAGAAGGACCGGAATTTTCCTCTGAGTATTAGGGTATCAAGTGTGTAAACTTGCGTTACCTGGTTCTCGAAGTGATTTACCCTTTTATAGGGGTTGACGCTGGCACGATCACGTGGGTTTTCGTGAAGTCAGAATATCTGCCGAGCCCTTGCGTGAATCTGGGCTGGTTGGTGGGCTACGTACCATCAGTTGCTGGGTAGGTGGGTCCTGTCCCATCACCAGCATGGCCAGTGGGTTGCTGGATCTGGCACTGTCAGGCGGCGCGTGTCAGAGAGGTGGCGCCCTGAGCTGATAGGGCCATGCTGGGGCTGATCTGGCGGGAACTGGGAGATCTCAATCCTCCCGGGGAGCCGAGGACGAGCCGGGTTGACCGGGAGCGGCCGGAGCCGACTTGGATGAGGCGGGGCCGGCCGGGATGAGAGTGTCGGGGCCGACTGGGAAGTACCGGGGCCGCCTAGCTTGGAGACGTCCGGCTTGGAGGTGCCGGCCTTAGAGGCCTTGGAGGTGCCGGTCTTGGAGGTGCCAGCCTTGGAGCTGCCGGTCCTGGAGGTGTCGGTCTTGGAGCTGTCGGCCTTGGAGGTGCCGACCTTGGAGGTGCCAGCCTTGGAGGTGCCGATCTTGGAGGTGCCGATCTTGGAGGTGCCGACCTTGGAGCTGCCGGTCTTGGAGGTGTCGGTCTTGGAGCCGTCGGCCTTGGAGGTGCCGGCCTTGGAGGTGTCGGCCTTTGGGACCGTCGATCTTGGAGCCGTCGATCATGGAGCCATCGGCCTTGGAGCTGTCAGCCTTTGGGGCCGTCGGTCTTGGAGGTATCGTCCTTTGGGACCGTCGGTCTTGGAGGTGTCGGCCTTTGGGGCCGTCGGTCTTGAAGCCGTCGGTCATGAAGCCGTTGGCCTTGGAGCCTTCGGCCTTGGAGCTGTCGGCCTTTGGGGCCGTCGGTCTTGGAGGTGTCGGCCTTTGGGGCCGTCGGTCTTGGAGGTGTCGGCCATGGAGCCATCGGCCTTGGAGCTGTCGGCCTTTGGGGCCGTCGGTCTTGGAGGTGTCGACCATGGAGCTATCGGCCATAGAGGTGTCGGCCATGGAGCTGTCGGCCATGGAGGTGTCGGCCTTGGAGCTGTCGGCCTCGGAGCTGTCGGCCATAAAGGTATCGGCCTTGGAGCTGTCGGCCATTGGAGCCGTCGGCCATTGAGGCCGTCGGCCGTTGAGCTGTCGGTCGATGCCAAGATCGAGGTGGGACGCGGCCAACGTTGAGACCAACGCCGCTGTCAAGGTGGGCCGTTCAAAAATTTTTTATTCTCCAAGGGTCAACTGGCCCCATCACACCTCAGTATTACTCAAGAGCTTTTAATAAGGTAGTTATACTGATTGTGCATTAAATACATAAAGAAACACCTCAGTATTACTCAAGAGCTTTTAATAAGGTAGTTATACTGATTGTGCATTAAATACATTAAATCCATCATTGAGCGACTATGTGAAGGGAAGCCGTTATTCCAAGCGGAATATGGAAGAATTCCAACACAGATACCTTGAGGCCTCTCATCTCCCCTTAACGCCCCCATAATATCGATGGCCCCACTTTATCCCACAAAATATGAAACCCTAAGGCTGTGATTGATGTGGGGAATAAAGGGATATCCCCCTTATCCTAAATGCTATAGCTAGAGGAGATAGATCTGAAAAGTTTAACCAAAGGAGATAACCCATGTTTAACCATGGGTTATCCCTGAACTTATTCCCTAGGGAACCCAAGAACAACTAAAGTTATCCCTTGATGGCAGACTTAGGTAGTGTTTGAAATAGGGGATAAGAGGGGATATCCCCTGGATATCCCTTCTTATTCCCAAAAGCCATAACTATATGGGATAGCTGAGAATAAAGTTAACCAAAGAGATATCCCATGGTTAACCATGGTTAACCATAGGATATCCCCTCAACTTATTCCCTAGAAAATGCAGGAATAGCTGGTTATCCCTCCAAATAAGAGTAAAAAAAAGTTATCCTATGGATTTACTTTTTTGCATTTTATATGATCAATGGGATAGCCAAGGGATATCCCTAGGGATAACCAGGGGACAAACTCTATCCCGTACACTTATCCGTGGATAATATTTTTTCTATCAAACACTACCTTATAATTTTAAAAAGGTGCTTATTCCCTCAGCTATCCTCTGGATAATACATTTATCCAAGAATAGCTTTTGGGGAATCAAACACTACCTAAGCGACCACCATATCCCAACTCTCCCAACTCTCGGTGGAATCCCTCATGAGAAAAGATGGGGAGAAGAGGGAAAGCCTTTTGTTTTGCTTAGATGCGTAATTTAACTTTTATCTGATAATTCATAATTTAACTTTTATCCATAATTTAACTTTTATATGATAAGATAAAATATCTCACCTATGCAGTGAATATCTTTCACTCTTAACATTAGAATTCATAATGAAAATAAAGTTTTAGATGAGCCAGAACATACTTGAATATCAATGGCAAGCAAGTAGGAGAAAGAAAATATTTTATCGTAAAAGAGGGAACAGTCAAAGTTTCTACCTTTTCTTTTGTTTATTGCTAGGGAAGGGAGGAGAGAGCGGAATTTAGATTATATGAATCGATGTTGTTTATCTTATCCAATTAAATTAAAATAAAACTATCCATAACATATTCAAGTTATATAAATCGGTAATATAAACATTATATCAATCAAAATTTCGTTCTATGAAAACCAAAATTAAAGGATTCATGGTTAGCTCTGATACCAATTGTTAGAAATTGAAACCCAAAATCTCTATGAATCATTTATATATAACATTGTATTAGATATACTTTTACATTTGTGTGTTTGATTTAAGAAAGATCTTCTATCTTCTCGTAGTTTTTCTTCGCGGTAAGGTGTCAGTTTCATCAACGGACACCAAACAAATAAATAATGACAACATTGCTCTTTGATATTAGATAATGACAACAACTCATAATTAAATAAAACCATATAGATATATATAACAGTTCCACCACAGGTGTACCAACTTATTTAGATCCATATCCTATGAATCATTAGGAAATTAAAATAAAGATCAAAGGGAAGAGAAAATGGGAATGCCAGGTAGGGTGACACCTGCATCAACAATGAAAATGTTGCCTGTCACATACTCTGATGAATCATGGATCAGATAACGGACAAGTGATGTTAATGCCGGATCCGATGTGCCATATTCTTGCAGTGGAACCGTCTTCCTTGCCACATTGTTGAGCCATTCTTTCGTCATGAGACCTGCTGTTATCTCAGACTTGAACAGTCCAGGCGCTATAGAGTTGACCCTAATGTTATGTGCTCCCAGCTCCAAGGCCATAGCCTACCATTCCAGAAAACTCAATTTCTTCAATCCCAGTATAATAAAGGCCTAAGCATTTAACATAACACAAATGGCACCATAAATTAAGAAAAGGTCTAGATGTGAAGAGGAAAATCGGTTTTAAGGCAGGTCAGGAATATGATTAGGGAAATTTCAAAGAGGTAAAGATGTTTGCAGCTCTTCTGGGGATGATCAAATCTGAAAGTAAATGCAGAGACCAACTAGACATAAAATCAGCTTACTCTTAAGAGGTTTCATTTGAATTGAAATGAGAACAAATATTTGTTACCTTGAGGTCCCATGGCATCACCTACCACTGCAAGCTCATCTCAAGGTTTCAGGGAATGATGGAACAGTCTCATGACAGCTAGAAATCTAATGGGCACATTGGTGCCTGCACATTCTTGGCCACTAAGCAGGAGGAGGAGTTCATGGAATCGAGAACAGTTGGCAAGTAGAAATATCAATTTTAATGGTCATAGTTTATTTACAGAAACAAAGAGCAGTCCTCTAAAATTCCCCAGACTTGAAAAGAGTGAAGGGAGAAATTAAAGATTTAATGACATTTGACACCATGTTCATCTCTGAAGCATATATTATAAGCAGATTGTGAGTGATTTGCATCCTCCAAAGTACATTTTCTCCAAAATAATGAATTAAGCTTCTGAAAAGGGGGGGAAAAAATCAGCATCAAGAATTTGCATCCTCTAGAAATGTTACCTTAGTAATAGCATTCACGCCTGCTTTTGATGCAGTATAGGCAATTCCTCCAGGTAGATGTCCACGATCAACACCACCAATTGATGAAATATTGATTACTGAACCTTTCTGTTTTGCATCACGCATTCGCCTGCAGACATATTTGGTCACCAGCCACAATCCAGTCAAATTAGTCCTGATAACATTATTCCATTCCTCTTCAGACCAATCTAGGGGAGAATGCACACTGCCTGAGAGACATGGATCGGCATCAGACTGTGTGGATTAGTAATCAACAAAAAGTCGACCATCAAAGCAAACTTAATAACATATAATAACATGATCATAAAGCAATTTGAGAACCTCCGCATAACTAGAATTGGCATATTGTTGTTTTCTTCACTGAGTTAAGTTTCCTATGATTTATCTGTGGTTTGGTGTTTTGAATGCCAGAAGAGGGGGGAAAAACTCTCATAATATGTTTACACCTTAAAAAAGGGAGAAGAAAAAAGAGAAAAAAGGGTTTGATATAGAGGACATAAGACACTGCTAACAAACCCTAAGAACCTTATTAATACCTATATGCACAACCTGCCAGTGAATCATGCTAATAAAAAAAAAATGCAAGAGAGAAAATGAGAGGTTTTCTAGAATATAATATTGGAATTTAAAACTCAAAAGCACCAACAATGAATGGCAACTCTCACTATGAGTTGGCCTTGCATCGTTTTGCTTTTTTAAAAACAAAAAGAAGGGAAAAAAAGAAAAAAAAATGCAACTCTTATGTTCTCTTTCTTAAATAATTAGGAAGAGTGCTGGTTTTAGAAACATTTTGCTTAATTCTCTGATAAAGGTTACTTACAAAGAGATCAATATGAATATAACTCCTACTGCAGATCGATATGTTGTGTAAAACGAAAGTAACTCTTCCTGCAGCACAACGTGATATATCTTACAATCTATTAGTTTAATACTGTAGGTCAAATGAAAGAATATACCAATCAATGAGAGGAAAGGCTTGGATGAAGTGCCATGCCATACATGTGGACCGAGAGAAAGTCATAAATCAATCTTTTGAAATAAAAAGTTACTGCTATATTTTAGAATTATTGCTATTTTTATATTGTAGATAAGGATAGATTGAGCATAACAAACGTTGCTTAATACATCGAGCCAAATTGAATCAGATCAAATTAGGATTAAGAATAGCTGGCTCAGATCCAGTACGGTGAGACTTTCTTTTAAGGCTCGAGCCCGGCTCAGTCGACCACAAGTATATAAAATATATTTACACGCATCATTTAATTAAGCCTTTCAGTGGTTGGAGGGGACGTACACCATTTAAAATTTATTTTTCGCTATGCTTCGCTCGTGCTTATATATTTTCCTCTTCATTCAAACGCGCATCCATTTGTTCTCTCCCACGGCGTTCTTTAGAGTTGTGCCGATTTATTTTCCTCCGCGTTCGAATGCACGCATTCTTATTTTGTCCCATAAAGTTCACCTAACATGCATATAATATATATAAATATAATTTCTAGAGCGACGATGGGTTGGGCCTGCTTTCTCTAACCCGAACGCCGTCCAAAATTTGAACGAGGAAAAGTCGTTGGGCCTGCTTTCTCTTAGCCCAAACGCCGTCCAAAATTTAAATGAGAAAAAGTTTTGCTGCACGTGCAGTTAGCACATACTGGGCATGCGAATTCACCACCCAAACGCATGATGTCACGGATGCACAGCCAATTTAACCATCCAATGCATGCTTGCTATATCAAAGGATGGTTCAGTAAGTCTTTTCCTTTGAATGAACCTGATAAATTAGCCCTATCAGCTAAGAACTTAGGTTCGAACATGCACCTATTTATTTTTTTCTATAATATTATATTAATACATTAAAATATAAATATTATAATATTTATAAAGATAGATTTAGCTATATTTGAATGTAGCCAAAGCTAAATTTGATCATCATTTTCATCTTTAAATTCATGCAACTTACATAATAATAATAATAATAATAATAATAATAATAATAATAGCTTAATAATCTTATGAATTTAGAGATCCAAAAGATGAACAAATTTTGATTATATTCAAATATAGCTAAATCGAGCTTCGAGCTGAGCTAAATTAGATCTACCTTCTTTGAGTTCAAATCTGATCCAAAATTTGAAAAGCCTAATAAATCAAAATCAGCCCGGCCTTGCGAGCTAAAAACCTAATTTTGGGTCCTAAATTTTTGTGAACCAAGCTCAGCTGGTCCATGGCCGTCCTACGTACTTATGTCCATCCCCAATGATGTAGTAACTTCTGCTCAAAAAAATTATTAGATTTTTACGCAAAGGCCTGTAATTTGCTACCTCGCCTTTCTTTCTTTTTTTTTTTTTCTATTTTGTAAATATTTTCTACACAAACATAATGGAGGATTTTCTCCTGATCACCTTTGCCTAAACCACAAAAAAAAAAAAAAAAAAAGCCTGTAGATCACGTAAAAGACATAAACATGTGTGTATTATTGAGATAAAACCACTTTTTTTTCCCCATTTTTTCACTTCTCTCTCTACTCAGTAACCGATTAAAATTAAAAATCTCATTGGTTTTCTTGTTATGCAACCAGAGACATCGATTGCCATCCGTGCGTTACCTAATAGCACTCCTTTGTCCAGCATTATTTTTTTGAAAAAAAAAAAAAAAGAGCAATGAATAAATCAAGACAAGCTCATGGAGTCATGGTCCCACAGCCACACACATTGCGGTGTTTAGCTCCAATAATAAATAAATAAGTAAATACGTAAGCAATGATCTGCACCAAGAAAACGAGTTTTTGATGGTTCAAGATTACCTCTCACCCCGGCGTTATTCACCAAGGCATCGATCCGACCAAACGCCTCCCAAGCCTTCTTCACGGAGGCCTCGATGGTGGCACCCCTGGCGCTCACGTCGAGCTCGACAGCCACAGCCCGGACGGCGGAGGGTTCCCCATGATCCGACGACCCCGACCCACCGTTGATCTCCTCGCAGAGGGATCTCAGCCGGTCGGTCCTCCTTGCTGCCGCGACGATCCGGCAGCCGGCCTTGGCGAGATTGACGCAAAAATCGCTGCCGATGCCGGAAGAGGCGCCGGTGACCATTACGACCTTCCCCTCCAGTCCGTTCCACGGCGGCCGCATCGCCGCCGATCTCACCGACGATTCAAAGCTTCCACAAGGTTCCGACATCCTTTGGAGCTACTATTATCCACTCTCCACGGCGAGAGGAATGCTCAATGGAAGCAGGGGAATTTATGGGGGAAAAAAGTCCTATGCACCGCTGCAGTGATCGGCTTCGCGCGCGTGTGACCGTGCGCACCGTATGAAAAACAACAAAAATGTTTTTGAAAACGTATGGTTCGCGAACAATCACCGCTGCTTTAATGCGCGCGTTCTGCACCGCGCGATGCACAAAAAAATCTTTCCATTTATGTGAGCAGACGGTGAGGCAGAAGGGACTCGAGAGTTGCTTCAAATATACTAACAATAGTTTGCGTTTTCTGAACGAAAAAGTCTCGGTGCACCGCCTAAGGCATAGTTGTCAGATTCGATCTGAAGACATTGATCCAACCAAAGGCTCAGATTATCAAATCGCTGATCCAATCGTTGAGTCACTCATTAAAGTATTGATCAATTATTTTAATATAAAAATATAATTATATTAATAAAAATTAATTTATAATAAAAAATTTTGTTTTTTTTTTCATGGTGGCATGTCTCCAATCCTAATATCCACCAGAGAAGATTTCGAAAGTAAGATGTTTCATTCCTTTTTTTACATTTTTTTTATTCACGTATCTTTCTTAAAATACTCAGTATTTATTTAGTTCAAATCTTAATTGAATCCTCCTTTCGAAATCAATAAATATAAGATAGTTTTGTGTTTTTAAAACTTTAGCATATAAAAATTTTTCCTTTTGAAAGAAAGAGTGGAGTAAGAAATCCAATCCTCTTCTTTTGTTGCGTTGCATTGCAAAACTTTGCCTTTATTTTCCTAATAATTATCTATCCACGTCTTCTCTAATGGCATTGCATGGCATTGCAAAAGGACATGGATTTGCATTATTTTTTATCTAAAATTATTACAATTTTTTAAATAAATTAAGCACTTCAGCCTCATATTTATTAAAATATATTTATTTTTATTTTTTACAAAGTAACTCATGATCATGATTGATAAGGATATTTTTTTTCAAAAATAAGGTTGATAAGGATGAAAATCTTTACAAGGATAAGAATTAAAGATCAGACGAAAAAGTTTATTAATTAATGAGGATGAAAAATACCTCTCATTTAGCTTTATTGTCATTTTTAGTACCATATCATTTTAATGAAAAAAATCGATATTTTTAACTGATCAATTTAAAATGAGTAGTTGAACCTAAATTAAATAATCCTTATAATATTTTTTAAATTCCTAATATTTTAAAAATTGATATATTTTAATTTTTACTATTTTCAATTCCTTTGCCGTCTAAATGCATTTCAAATTTATGTTTTTTTTTTAAAAGTAAATTATAAACGCAACAAAAACTCAACTCACCTAAACCTTTTCCCAAACTATTATATTTAATTGAATTATTTCTAAATGCAATTCCATGTTCGGGTCTTGAGAGGTTGGTTCGCAGACGGACCCGCATATAAAAATTTGATAAAGGATTAATTCTTTGCTGGCAATTCAGATATTTATTCTTTAAATATAATTTAATTATAATATTTATTTGTAAAATAAAAATTAATTTAATTATAGAAGGTTAGATTCTGCTTCAGCGCTGGACAAAGCAACCACCTGCTGCTTCTTTGAAGACCAGGAAAAAATTCCATTTCCTAAAGAGAAAACATACCCGGAAGTACTCTTTCTTTCTCCAATATCACCTCCCCAATCACTGTCTGTGTATCCTACAAGCTGAAAAACATTAGAAGCAGTATAGAATACACCATCATTTATAGTACCTTTAATGTATCGTAGAATTCTTTTTGCCGCCTGCAAATGTGATTGTCTAGGAATCTCCATAAATCTGCTTATCATTCCAACACTAAAACAAGATCTGGCCTAGTAGAAGTCAAATATCTCAGACTCCCGACTAGCCTCTTGAAATAAGTAGGATCGACTTCGGAACCACTTCCGTCTTTTGTCAACTTCAATCTGTCCTCCATGGGAGTGCTAATTGGTTTACAAGTAGCCATCTTAAAACGCTCAAGAATATCCTTGGCATACTTTTGTTGACAAATAAAAATACCATCCTCCGATTGTGTAACTTCTAGGCCGAGAAAATAATACATCAGACCCATGTCCGCCATCTCGAACTCATGAGTCATAGCCTCCCTGAAGTCACAAATCATCTCTTGACAATCTCCAGTAAATATGAGATCATCGACATATAAGCAAACAATGAGCATCTCACCATTCAAGCCAATTTTTACATATAAAGTATGCTCATAAGGACACCTAGTAAAACCGTGATTCAGAAAATAAGAATCAATTCTGGTATACCATGCTCGTGGGGCTTGCTTAAGGCCGTAAAGAGCTTTCTTCAATTTGTAGACAAAGCCCTCTTGTCCTTTCTTGACATAACCCTCAGGTTGATCCACATACACCTCCTCCTCAAGTACGCCATTGAGAAATGCGGACTTGACATCCATTTGATGTATTTTCCAGCATCTTTGAGCAGCTAAAGCAAAAATCATACGAATAGTATCCATCCTCGCAACCGGAGCAAATACCTCAAAATAGTCAATCCCGGGTTTTTGTTTGTAACCCTTGACTACAAGCCGAGCCTTCAACCGATCAACATCACCATTAGGCTTGTACTTGATCTTATAGACCCACTTTACGCCGATGGACTTCTTGCCTTCTGGAAGAGAAGTGAGCTCCCATGTATCATTTTTCTCGATTGCATGGATCTCATCATCCATCGCACGAACCCAATCATCATCTTGGGAAGCCTCCTGAAACTTTGTGGGATGACAATCTGCAAAAAGAGCAAAATTGATAATTTCTTCATCAGAGGGATCATCATCTTTTGACAAAATGCAATCCCTTAAACGAGTTGGCAAAACTCGTTCTCGCCGTGGACGTGAGGAACTTTCAGTAAGATGTTCGACAGGATTTGATGAAGTAACTGCTGTTGTAGTCCCTGCTATCGAACCTGGTTCCATCGAAGCTGCTACTGGTTCAGATTGACTATCTGAATCGGGCTGAACCGTCTCCTCCTCATCTAGGACGAAGCGAAACTGCTTCTTTTCTTCTGAGTTCCAAGTCCACTCTCCTTCCTCGTCGAAGGTAACATCTCGACTGATAATGACCTTTTTTGTTACTGGATTATACAATCGATAACCCTTTGTCTCATTGCTGTAACCGAAGAAGATGCACTTCTCGCTCTTCTCATCAAGCTTCTTACGTAGCTCATTTGGCACATGGGCATAAGCAATACACCCAAACACACGAAGATGCAGAACTGAAGGGATTCGACCACTCCATACCTCCGTCGGTGTCTTGAACTCAAGACCTTTAGTGGGACATCTGTTCAACAAATAAATAGCACAAGCAACCGCCTCCGCCCAGAAATGCTTTGGCAAATGTTTAGAATGAAGCATAGTACGTACCATATCGACAATAGTGCGGTTTTTCCTTTCTGCTACTCCGTTCTGTTGAGGAGTATACCGTGCTGTCAATTGATGCTTGATGCCGCATTGCTTGAAGAAACCATCACCAACCAAATATTCTGTGCCACGATCAGTTCGAAGAATCCGAATTTTGTGCCCACTTTGGTTTTCAACATAGGCTTTAAACTCTTTGAAAGCATCGATGGCGTCGGACTTCTGCTTCAAGAAATAAACCCATGTTTTTCTGCTAAAGTCATCGATGAAGGTAACAAAATACCTGTACCCTCGATTCGATGATTCACCGAGCGGTCCGCAGAGATCGGAGTGAACTAACTCCAATGGCTTCATCGCTCTCCATGATTGTCCTGAAGGGAAGCTTTCTCTAGATTTCTTCCCAATGACGCATGGTTCGCAGATCTCCTTTGGAGAAGAAATTTCGGACATACCTCGCACCATCTTCTTTCGACACAATAGCTTCAAGCTGTCGAAATTCACATGTCCGAACCGCTTGTGCCAAAGCCATGAAGAATCTTGCACCGAGGCACTAAAACACGATGTAGCATAATTAATATACAAAGGAAAAAGGCGATTTTGAGCCATTTTTACCTTCGCAATCAATCCTCCTTTGCCATCATGAATCATGCAAACCTCGTCCTTGATGATTATGTGATAGCCTCGCTCGGACAACTGTCCTATGCTCAGGAGATTCTCTCGAAGGCCAGGAACATAATGGACGTTGAAAATGGTTGAAACCGATCCATCTTTTATCTTGATTTTAATGCTTCCCTTTCCCATGATAGGAAATTTTGTATCATTCCCGAACCTCACCTCCGAACGAAAGGTGTCATCGAAATGTGAGAATAACTTCTTTTCACCACACATGTGATTACTGCATCCAGTGTCTAAGTACCAAACATTCTTATGGTTCTCCACCGAAGCATCACACGTGAATAAAAGAGCATTATCATGCTCATCATCAAATCTATCGACAGAACTTGCTACTTTAGCATGAAACTTTTGACCACCAGATCTTTTGCTTCGACACTCAGATTTATAATGCCCATACTTTTTACAATTAAAACATTGAATATGGGACTTATCTTTTTGTTGTCGAGGTTGCTTCTCCTGCCGCCTTTTATCTTTCATTTGAGTAGAAAGATTCTTCTTGTCATCAGGCAACACCAACTGGCTTTGAAGAGCCTCCTCCACCGTCTTGGCCTTCTCCTTGAGTCGTTGCTCATGCATTTGTAGAGAGCCAACCAACTCATCCACGGTCAAAACAGAGAGGTCACGTGACTCTTCGATGGAAGTTACAATATATTCAAACTGTAACGTTAGCGTCCGAAGGATCTTCTCGACAATAAGTTGATCACCAATAGTCTCACCATTGGCCTTCATTTGATTGACAAGAGTCAAGACCCGTGAGAAATAGTCGGAAATGGACTCCAACTTTTCCATCTGAAGGAGCTCATATTGTCGACGAAGAGTCTGAAGCCGAACCTTCTGGACCTTCTCAACACCTTTGTAAATTTTGATGAGAGTATCCCATGCTTCCTTTGCCGTCTTCAAATTCGCCACTTTTTCAAATATTGACGAATCTATCGCTTGAAAGATGTAAAAGAGAGCCTTACGATCTTTCTTACGATTTTCTTTTGTTGTCTTCTGCTCCTCCGTTGTCGAATCTGTCGTTGCTCCTGGCTCGACAAATCCTTCTTCAATAATCTCGGTCAAATCCTTCTTCAATAATCTCGGTCAGCTCCTGTAAACCGAACAACACCTCCATCTGGATCTTCCAATGCTCAAAATTCTTCCCATCAAACCTTGGGAGTTGAGGTTGGACATTCCCGGCACTACTCACAGAAGCCATCTTAACTTAGCCAACCGGCTCTGATACCAGATGTTGGAAGAAGGAAATATTGAATAGTTTTTTCTATTTCATTGTAAACGAAAGGGTTACATAATATTTATAGATCCTTAAAGAGACAGAATAATTAAAGCAAATATGGAAACCAGCAACAATAAATAAACATAATTCCCTAGATAACAATTTCCAAAAACACCAAGTCCAAGATGAGCTTGGGATACGAAGAGTCTCTTCAATTTGAAATATTGAATAGTTTTTTCTATTTCATTGTAAACGGAAGGGTTACATAATATTTATAGATCCTTAAAGAGACAGAATAATTAAAGCAATATGGAAACCAGCAACAATAAATAAACATAATTCCCTAGATAACAATTTCCAAAAACACCAAGTCCAAGATGAGCTTGGGATACGAAGAGTCTCTTCAATTTCCAATAGCTTGGAATACGAAGAGTCTTTTCAATTTCCAACAATTGCCAAAATTCAGAATGATCGGCCACTCTAGCAGAGATCTAAACAGTCACAGACAGATCTGAATGATATCAATACTTGAAGAAGAAATAAGATCAAAGGATTAATTGGTACTTCGTTACAATAATCCTCATGAAGCTACTAAATCATGGTGAGGATATCCTCTAAAGAATTATGCGATGAGCTTCAAAACTACAAATAGTATAGAAAACTTTTGTTCAAGCAGTAAAGCCCTGCAAGCCACACTGAAGGTCGTAATTTTTAGGCGAAGACGAAGGGATCCCGCGATCTTTCTTTGAGATATCGTCAAGTAATATATTTAAATAAAGTTAATAAACCACGTCCGCATCCGCCGCTTTGCGCTCACGCCTGCCATGGGTTCTCGAGAAAGAGAAAGACGTCTTCACCTTTCCTCGATGTCTCCCATGCACACGAGACACACGTGAAACTGCTGATGCGAGTCTTTTTTTTTTTTTTTTTTTTTTTTGACAGATGAGAGCCCCAAGATGCTATTTTTTTTTTTTGATTACAAATGAACGATCATATAATTCTAGAATGAATCAGTTCAGATACATCAGAAGTTAAGATCTGCTGTAGAAGAATAGGATATGGATCGCCTGGCTTCCAACTCCATGGACCCACATGTTGAGCAGCAAAGGTCACCACCCAGTCCGTCGCGGAGTTGGCCTCACAATAAGTGTGGCGGACCTGGGCAGAATCAAGCTCCCGCTACATAGACCAACAGTCCCTCAGCATCAGGTTCAAGGACCCATAAATATAGCTCTCCTCTAATAACCAAGAAATGACAGTCATAGAATCCCCCTCAATCATGATCTTGGGAGCATGGAGGATCCTAACAGCATATGAGAGCCCTGCCCAAGCAGCACCGAGCTCCGATAGAGGAACTGTTGAGTCCAGGGATCCAAAGCCTCCCGCTGCCAATAGATCACCCATCGGACCCCGAATGATGAAAGCAGATCCAGCAGCTCTATCCCGGATACTCCCATCAAAGTTAATTTTGACATACCCTGGAGGGGGGGCTCCCAAGAGACAAAACCGTACGACGGTTCGCTATCGGAACAGCAAGGGAGCCCCAGAGGCCAGAGGAGTCAAAATTAACACCATGAAAGGCACGGGCACATTCCGAAGACAATAATCTAATCTGCCTCACAATCATGTGAAAGAAAAACCTGTCGTCGGAGAATATGATCTGATTCCTCGAGAGCCATATATAATAAGCAGTAACAGACCAAAGACCACGCTTGCTCATAGGACTGCTCCGGATGTCCTGAAGGAAAGATGAACGCGAAAAAGCCATTACCTCCAGATCCCTAGGATAGCCCATAAGAGCCCAGATCCTTCTCGCTCTGGAACAACAAAATATAGCATGGTCCACAGATTCATCCACCTGCCTACACAGAGGACAGATCGGCTAAATAGACAAGCCCCTTCGAGAAAGAAGGAGGCAAGTAGCAAGACAGTCCCAAAGAATCTTCCAGATGAATAACTGAACCCTGGGGAGCACAGGAAGCTTCCAAATCCAAATTGCATCCTCCGTATGCTGAACATGCGGCCTGTATATGTCCATAAGATCCCTAATGGGAGCCTTGGGAAGACAAGATCGCTGCCAAACCCTGGAGTCAACAGAGGAATCAGGTAAAAGAGGTATCGAGAGAATCCAACGAGAAAGCTCCTCCCCAAAAAACCGGGTCACCGAGGGTATGTGCCATGAATGGGGGTTTAAAGAGATAAGATCCTTAACCCTAAGATTAGGGGGAATATCCATGTTAATAAAGGAGGGCCACCGCATAAGGGGGAGCTCAGAAATCTAGGTATCATTAACAGCATCAATTGACCAGCCATCACCAATCATCCATGAGATATTGTGCATAATGAGCTGACTATGTCTACAGATCTCCTTCCAATAGGAAGAGGATCCACGGGGCGGTATAATAATCGAACCAGAAATCCCAGTCACCGTATCTCGCATGCATCACAGAACTCCATAAACTATGAGGCTCCAAAAGGAAACGCGAGGCATGTTTGGCAAGAAGAGCTTCTCTTCTAACAATCAATGACTGAATCCCCAGTCCACCTTCATTAATAGGCATGCAGACCTTGTCCCAAGCAACTAGATGAATACCATGTCCCTCCTACGTAGAAGCCCAAAGAAAATCTCTGAAACATCTCTCAATCCTCCTAAGGCAAGTGATCGGCAGAACGACATTCGAAAGGAGATACACAGGAAGAGAAGAGAGGACAGAACGAATGATAGTGATCCTAGCCATCATGGACAAACTAGTCATCTGCCACCCCTCAATACGCTGGTGGACCCGTCGCTCGATCTCTGCAAAGTCAGAACAGCGAGCCCGTCTACCAGTAATGGGGATCCCCAAATACTTGAAGTGATCCGTCCGAGTAGTGATACCTGATAACTCCATAATGGCCTCCCTAGTAGATCTAGGGGTCTTAGGGCTGAAGCAGATAGCAGACTTAAGAAAATTTACCCTCTGGCCCGATGCCTGACAGTAACGCTGTAGAATAGAATGAAAAGAAGCAGCATTATCAATAGAAGCCTGACCCAGAAGAATACAGTCATCAGCAACAGAAGATGAGAAATCCGAGGGCCCTCTCTCCCAGCCATGAATGGAACAATCCGGTGCTCCTGCTGAGCAAGATGAAAGGCACGAGAAAGATCGTCTGCGGCAAGAATAAATAACAAGGGGGATAAAGGACATCCCTGTCTCAAACCCACAAAGAGTGGAAAAATTCAGTAGGGCTCCCATTGATGAGCAGAGAAAAGGAAGGCCTCAGAATACATGCCATAATCCATTCAATAAAAAGATCATCAAAATCGAACTCCTGAAGGGAGCGCTTCAGGAAGGCCCAGCTTAGTCTGTCATAAGCTCTCTCCATATCCAGCTTCACCGCCATGAGACTTCTTCTCACAGGAGCTCTTTGAAGATCATGCATGAACTCCTGAGCGATGAGGACATTATCCGATATGGAACGCCCTTTAATAAAAGCCCCCTGCTCTATAGAAATAAGACGGGGGATCACAAGCCGAAGACGGCCAACCAAGAGGCGACCACAAACTTTATACAGAGTAGTGCAAAGGCTAATAGGTCTGAAGTGCTGCGGAAGAGAAGCGTTGGACTGCTTGGGCACCAACGTAACAAGAGTCTGGTTCCATTCCAAGGGAATTTGCTTCAATTGGAAGACAATTTGAATGGCCTGAATAACCTCTTGTCCAATTATGTCCCAATAGTGGCGATAAAATAGAGGAGAAAACCATCAGGCCTAGGAGCCTTGTCCGGGCCGAGCTCCCAAAGGGCCACCCGAATCTCCTCAGCCGTGACTGGTCTGCAAAGCTTTTCATTGTCCTGTGAAGAAACCCTTCTGGAATCAGGAACCCTGACCACCGGTTCCCCAACAGCAGAGGAATCAGCCCATCTGGATTGAAAGAACTGGAGAAGCATATCCCGAATAGAATGGTAATCCTCCTGATCGTACCCCTCCGAGTCAACAAGTCTCCGAATCCTGTTCATGGCCCGGCGCTTTAAGGTAGCCTGATGGAAGAATCTGGTATTATATCCCCCTCACAGATCCACTGCGCCCTAGACCTCTGTTTCCAGTACATCTCCTGCTGGCGAAGCAGAGAGTGGTGACGAGCAAGCAATTCCCGCAGAGAAAAAAGGTCCGAATCCAAAAGATCCATCGAGATCCTCCTTACCCTGAAGAACAGTAATATCAGCTTCCACCAGATCAATCTGTCTATCCAAGTTCCCCACTTCAAACCTATTCCATTTGGAAAGACGTCGTCTGGCCAGCATAAGACGACGAGAGAGCCGGTATATAGCATTGCCCCTGATTGGAAGATGCCAAATTTGAGTAATAATGGACCGAGCCCCTGAATGGACTGTCCAAAATGCTCAAATCTAAACTATCTAGGCTGGTGCACATCAACCTCAGTAGAGATCAAAATAGGGCAGTGATCCGAAGCAATCCTGGGCAAGTGAGATACAGAAACCGCAGGATGCATGTGAAGCCATTGGGCCGTAGCCAAAGCTCTGTCAAGTCTCTCCCAAACACGAGCTAAGCCCTGACGGTTATTACACCAAGTAAACTGGGTTCCAGAATACCCCAAATCCATCAGATTAGAAGACGAATAAAGGAATTGAATTCATTAATATCAGCTGAGGCCGAAACCCGTCTGCCCCCATGTTTTTCCTTAGCCTCAGTGATACAATTAAAATCTCCCGCAACAATGACTGGGAGACCTTGATCAAGGAGGGAAAGCAGCTCAGCCCAAAGGATTGTCTCTCTCTATAATCCGTACTGGCATAAACCGCCAAAAGTAGCCAGGGGTCAGAGGACCCCATAGAGATAAGAAGACCAATCTACTGGTTGCACTGATGAAAAGCCTCAACCGAAACAGCAGAATCACGCCATATGGCCAATATACCCCCCGACATCCCTTCAGCCTCCACCGCATACGAAGACCAAGATCGGGAAATCTGTCTCCGAAGCCGGGCCAGAGTATCTCCCGACAATCTGGTTTCCAATAACACACATATATCAAAATTATATAATTGCATCAATCTATTAAAAGAGGATCGAAAGAAAGGCTTTCGAGCTCCTCGAGTATTCCATATAAGAATCTTCATTAAGTACTAGAGGAAACTGGGACCCCTCCCTGTCCTCCATCATAACCATATCAGGAAGGCAATGACTGGCAAGGGTGCCCCCATCAGTCATCATTCGAGAATCAGTCTTCAGTCCATCCGCAACAACATCTAGATTAACAGCCCGGATAGACTGCACCGAGGGTAGTGAGACCGAGTGCCGACTCATAGATTCTTCACCTGAGTCCACCACAGTCAAGCCAACATTCATCTCAGCGCTGGGCTGACTCACCTCCTGATCAACTCCATAAGAGCAATGCGATAATGACGGGTTGATAGGAGAATAATGAGCAGCTTCAGTAATCTTTGGCAAAGCAACTTTACCTTTGCCCTTCCTTTTAACAGATTTGGGGTTAGTTCTCGGAGCAGGACTCTCAACAGGTCTAGCCCTTTTCAAGGGGCCCGGAAAAGCGTCCCCGCTGCCTTGATCACTACCACAAACCACACTCAATCTGGGAGAAGAGAAAGGATTAGCAATTGGCTGAATTAAATTGGATCCAGATTCAACATCTCTGACATTTTTTCCTTCCTTCAGATTAAGCTTCTCAGAAGCTACAGTAACGGCACGGGAGGAAAAAATCGGCACTGTGCCGAAAGCAAGAGAAGTCTCCATCCCAGACCTCTGCTTCTCACCACCAGAGTCAGCGGGGGCTGCGTCCGAGACAATCACCATCTTCGTCGACGGTGGCACTTTCCGGCGGGCGACCTTAACTGGCGTCCTCCAATCGTCTACACTAGTAGCCGCAGCCCGCTGCTTATCCTTAACCATCTGAGGCACTGAATCACAGCCGAAAGCTACAGGACAAGGCTTCAAAGAAGGCTTCTTCCTCATCTCCCTCAACGATCCAGGGACATCCCGACGTTGACGAATAGCAGTCAGCCAGGACCCGAAAACAGGGGACGATGAATCATCATCCTTACTTGACCCAGCCGGCACTGAACACGGACCCTCCAAATGAAGCGATCCGCAGCTAGAACAAAATCCTTCAAGAGATTCGTAAACAAACTACTGCCAGAAGGGAAGATTGATGCCCTGAACACGAGTACCCGGCCGAAGTGAACGCCGGAGATCCACCCGCACACGGACTCTGGCAAACCCTCCTCTGCTCTTGGCCAGAGTCGACGAATCAACACAATGGAAATGGCCAACCGTCTCAGTGATCACCCTGAGGAAATCCTCCTTCCAAAATTCCAAGGGGAGGTTCGGTAATCGCAGCCAAATCAGGGCAAAGGGGGTGGCATCCGCAGTCGGAACGAACTCCGACTTCCACCTTTCCATTGCGATAATTTGTCCATTGATGATCCATGGACAATTCATCACCAGATCAGCAGCCTTCGGGTCTTCGAAACGGAATATGTGGCATCGAAAAGCCAGGCTAATAGGTTTGATATCTCCCTGAATTCCGGCACGGCGAAACTCCCTAACATACGCCTCCGCTGGAACCCATTTCATGAACAAACAAACAATGAGAGCACGCGCTACCACTCCACCATCTCAGACTTCAATTCGTCCACCGGAACGCTGACCACCTCCGGAAACACAGATTCCAGATGCGATACTTCAGCCGGCGCCGGAGACGACGAGACCCAAAAGAACCCTGTCGAGCTGGACTTATGCCCAGCAGCACGGACCCCCATCTCCATCAGTCGCCATAGATGGCAAGGAGACAGCAGAGAGAAGAAACTCCACAAGAGCTGCAGTCGGAGACGAAGACGATCGCCGAAGATCAGCACAGACAAGGATCGAGCACGAATCACAAAGCAGACAAGCAAACAGAAGCCGGAGACCTCACATGCACAAACCTCAAAGCACACGAAAAAACTATAAGATGCGAGTCTTTCAAATCACTCCTGGCGGTGGAGTTCTGGCTAAAATCTGTGCCAAACGCACCGATTTTACGATTTTAACATAAAAAATAAAAATGTATATAAATAAAATTAAAAAATATATATATTTTAAAAATATTATTTTTAGTGACGCTTCTTAAAAACGTGATTTTAAATAATACTTTAAAAAAACACTGCTACTTCACGTTAAAAATAAAAAAAATTACACAAAAATAAAAGAATAAGTGGCGCTTTGAAAAATATAAAATGATGCTATTTTAAATTTTGTTTTTGAACTTTTAAATACGCCATATCATTTGACACCAATTTAAAAAAAAAAAACTCTCGTCGGGCGTTGAATTGTTGAAACGAGGATCCAACTCATTCCGAAAGTCTAGCTTCGTCTCTCAAAAAAAATAAATATATTTTATGCACTCCATTTTTGCATTGTTTGCTCTGTGCATATAATTTTATATTTATAAAATTATTATTATTATTTTAACTAAAAATTCAGAATGCTGTTAAGGAGGAGGGTAAGGATTGAGATTATTTATAAGAAAGTATTGGGGATGAAGGGTTTTTTTTTTTTTTAAGTAAGAATGAAAATAAAGATTGAGATCTCGGTCCTATTCCGCCATTGCCATCCTTGCATGGGATATGTGTCTTCGAAACATCATGCTGTGTGACATGAGATGAGATTCCTTTCCATGGCGATCTGCTTTGATCTACACGACCCAACAGCAGTATATAAATTTACGCATTGAATTTACGCATTCGATAGCGTATCCTAGTAAGAAATTTTCAACAAATGGATGTCACAAGAAAATATGTCTAAATTTCTCCTGAATCAACAATGAAAATATCTTGCCTGTCTTTTTCTTTTTGGCCACAGTACTGAACTATTCTTTCTGCATAAGACCTGCAGTCATTTTGGACTTTTGACGGTCCTGCTATAGAGTTGGGCCTAATGTTATATCTGTTGGAAAAAAGTTTCACGAGCGCTCCGCAAATGGCGAGCGCGAGTCATCCGTGAACGTTAACAGAACGCTTGCGGTCAAAATATTTTTTAAATATATATATAAATATATAAAAACTTAAAGATTCAGAAATCAAAGGGTTTTTTTTTTTTTTGAGTGGCCAAGTTTTTTTATCTTATTTTATTATTTTTATTATTTTTATTATTAACTTTTTTTTAAGTATACAAAGAAATCATTGTATTGTACCTTCATGCGATTCAGATCAAGATAGATCATTGTACCTTAGGAACAGATTGTCAACAATCTGCACAAAGGAACGAGAACTAGTCTCTAAAGCAATGTCTAACACGCTTTGATTTAAGCATAATTTTTTTTAATAATTTTAATTTATATTTTTATATTTAAATTTAAATTAAATTTTTAATAATTTTTAGAAAGAATTTTTTGCCAAGATAAAAATATTTTCTAACAATATCCTCCCAGCTCCAAGGCCTTGGCCTACCATTCCAGAAAACTCTTCAATCCTAGTAACAAAGGGTTGAGGATTCAGTGTAACACAAACTACATCATTTCAATATAAAGTAAGCTATGCAAATATGAACATCAGTTTTAAAGTAAGTCAGGAATATGATCAGGAAAATTTCAAAGAGATGATTGCAGCTCTGGAGATGGTTGAATCCGAAAGTAAATGCAGACTCACTAATCACTATACACGCAATCAGCTTACTCTTCAAAATTTATTTGAATCGAAATGAGAACAAAGATACGCGATCCAGAGGAAAAGAAATTAAAAAATGTTCCACTTCGCGCGCCTAAGAAAAGGCAGCAGTGAGGATAATGTAGGTCCCATGGTGTTACCTTGGTTTCAGCCGCTCATGTTTCCCTTGCGGCTGAAATAGAGCGCTCTCGTGGAACACAGGCATCGTGGAACATGGCTTATCAATGTGTTTCACAATCCGACTCTATTTCCATTCGATCAGATGAGATATCTATCCATAATCATTAAATAGGATATCTTCTAGATGAGCACGACAAATAAAAAGATGAGCTCCCTAGCATATATAATTGTTAGACTCGTTCCGGATATTGACCCGGCCAAGGGCTCAGATCATCAAGTCATTGGTTCAACCGTTGGATCACTGGTTAAACCATCGATCAATTATTTTAATATAAAAATATATTTATATTAATAAAAATTAATTTTTAATAAAAAATTTAAGCTTAACATGATAATAAAACCCGTGACCCCATTCGGTTCGGGCTAGGTTGACAGGTTCATGGGTGAATCGGATGGGTTAACTGGTTATTCTGGGTCACTTACACATTCGATTTTATGTTAGAACCGGATCGACTTAGCCTTCGGATCCTCCAGGAGCTTCTGCTGTGTCACCGTGTATCAGAGGTGAGTCCCATGTTCCACGGCTTCTGTAACATCCTGAAAATCTTTTAATTTTGTTAATATTAATGACATTTTCATTTATAATAAAAGTCGAATGGTTTCAATGATGTGTAGGTGTGTTGGCCACTTAATAAATGTAAAAAAAAAAAATTTATGTTGTAAATGAGTATATTTTTGGGTGCTAATGATTTGAATTTAAGAATTTAAAAAATTTAAGTTTTAATAGGCTTAAATTTCAAGAACAATCAAGTTTAGTTTGAGTTTTGCCTTTAAGTGGTGTTTTTAGCAATTAGAGTCGACTCTAATTGGTGAGGAATCGACTCTGACACGGTTTAAAATTTTCGGCATGAATTAGAGCCAACTCCTTCAGAGATTAGAACCGACTCTAATGGTTATATAGAGAGTGATTTTTTGGGGCTTCATTAGAGCTGGCTCCCGATTCTGCTAGAGCCGACTCTAAGACGGCAGATTTTCTGAGTTAAATCTTTAAAACTTCATATTTATTTTGTTTTAAGTTCGATTTGAGTGCCGTTTGAATCGTTGGATTTGAAAAATTGAGCTCTTCAAGTTGATAAAGTCCGTTCCTAAAAATATAGTATAAAAGTATTGATTTAGATGAAAAATAATATTCTAGCCTATAAACCTATTAAAAAATTATATGTCAAAGGCAAAATGGGAAAATGCTCCAATGTCAATTGTTAATTGTGCTAAGGGCAATTTGAAAAAGAAAACCTAAGAGCAAAATAGCATGATTATGAATGAGCCACGTGTTTTTCAAAAGCATGCTTTAAGAGTATGCAAGGGTAAAATGGAATTTATCAATGCCTTAGCCTCTAAGTTATTCATGACTTGGTCCCCAAGTCACTAGAGAAAAAGGAAAATGTGGGTTCAGCCAGAGAAAAGAAAGAAAGAGAGAAAGAAAGAAAGAAAAGGGAGGAAGAAGAGAAGAAAAAGAAGAAAGAAAGAGGAAGGAAAAGGGAAGCTTGGGGTTTGTGCTTGGCTCCAGGTGAGCTATAACTTTCCTAGACCTTGATTGGCTTTATATTTTCTTAGATTCTTGTAGTAGGAGATGATAGTAGAAGTAATCTTGAGTAGAGAAAGGAAGAAAGAAAATAATAAGATATCAGATGTTAGATCATGTATGCATGCATGGTTTCAGAAGAAAACATTGTGTGCAGATAAACCTAATAGCTATTATGTCTGTATATTGATGTAGGTTAAGAGGGTTATTTCAGGGAGCCGGAATACCGGAGTTAAGTACCAGTAAAAAGGATAATCTACTAAGGTGAGTGTGTTCTAATCTAGCAATGAAAAGTTTATTTTGAGCTAGTATAATGATATTAATACCTAACTGTTGTATGTTATGTCAATAAAGTATTATGTATATTTTAAATCTGAAAAATGAGGTCCTAGTATATGATATTCTGATGCACAAGTTTTGATGCACGAAACTTTAAGCATGAGTTTTATTATAGGATTAAAGCATAAGTTTTGAGCATGAGTTAAAGTCTGAGTTTATGAGCATGAGTTTTAAAAGCAAAAGAACTGAGCCTAAGTTTTGATGTATGAGATTCAGATGCATACATGGCATATGTGTATGAAAAAATGTTAAAAAGAATATGTTTTGATGCATGAGTCATACAGAGCATTCAGGCAGCTATGGGACTGATCACCCTGTAAATGTGTTGTAGCATGAACATTGCATATTACTATTGAGCCTGCACCTTCTTGTGATTCGATCATACGATGAACCTCGGGAACAGGGGTGAGTACATAATAGATCAGGCCCGATGGGGCAGATTGTAAGCAACCTATAGGGGTAAGAATCATAGCTCAATGGAGCTAGTTAGCCCGTAGGGGCAGAGTGAAAACCCAAGGTTACAGGGTTAAGGAATAAAGCACTTTATCAGGTGAACCGCACGAGTAAGGGATGCTATTTGTACGGAGATTATGTTGCTAGTCATGCACCCGATGAGAGTACACCTGTAGGAGGGAAACTATAGGGTGGTACCTCAGAAGCATTATGCATAGAACTCAGTATCATGAGATTTAAAAGCTTATATTGTGATTTAAAAAGGGGCCAGTGGGCCAAGTATTTATCCTAGGGAGAAAGTTTACATGAGATGCCAATGGGCAAGCAGACCTAATTGGGATTCAAAAATTCAATAAAGAAAGTCTGGGTTGTAGGTAAAGAATGCATATCTTTATGTTGTAATGCATGGATCTTTATCTTAATGAGTTATTTTTCAGTGGAAAGTTATTGTAGAGTATTTCAGTACTGGTATATTATTTGAAGAATAAGCTACATTTTACTTTATCTAATATCATGTTAAAAATATACTTTGATTTATACAAGCTATATTGTATCGGCATACTGTTGAAATGTGATGTTATAGTTCTCTATTTCTCCTTGTTTAGATGGTTATCCAGTCACTGGGACTTAGGTCTCACCCCTCTGTTGTTAATATTCTTCTTCTAGATTAGTGAGTCTATTTGGTAGGATTAAGGTTTGCGGAATTGAGACCCTTAGCTGCTGAAACCTGCCAGGTTACAAGAGCATAGATGATAACTTTGTATATTGAGCTAGTGTGGGGTAATATTCATGTATATTTATATATGTACAGTGAGATGTGGTGATGTATCAGACTTATTTGAATATGAATACAAGACTTGTGTTTTGAAGAAAATTATGAGTATAATGATTGTGAATGTGGTCTTGTAAACTGTCTGAGGATGTTATGAAAAATATTATCTGAGCAAGTTGATGCTTAGTATTGATTTAAGTGATGTGTATATATAATTGAGCTGATAATAAAAAGTTTTTAGCAGGATGTGGTTTGAGTATCTGCCGCTTATGATAATTTGTTGGAGTTTCCTAGCTCTTTATGGAGCACTACATAAAGACTAGTAGAACTCTATCCAATTACCATAGGTATGCAGGTGTACTATCGGTGGCCCCAAAGAGAAGGGGGAGCTGACAAATTTTGGTATCAGAGCCCTAAGTTATTAGGTCCTAGGGGAATAAGTATGAGTATGAGTCTAGGATGATTGAATGATTATGATTATAGTTATTGAATGATGAAACTGATGTAATGAATAATGTCTTGTAGGACGATTACTACAAAGGCACCTAGAAAGACAGAGCAATCCTCAAGCAAGAATAGAAGCAGAGGTTGAAGTAGACCCAGAAGGTTAGTTAGAAGAAGTCCATTTCGTAGAATGGCTTCTAGTGATTACACCAAGTCAATATCTAATGAGGCTAGGGTGAGGGCATCTTCAGAGTAGATGCCAGAGTCTTCTTCACATACTGCTACCCCTGTGCCAGTGGACCAATCTTGAGCACAAACTCAGGGGCCCAGTATGCCAGAGCTAGTAGGCATGACTACTCAGGCTATGGTAGCAGTTGTGGGTGCTAGTTCCAGCCTTCCAACTAAAAGTTTGGAAGTTGAGAGGAATGTGGAAAGAGCCAGGAAGTTGGGGGCTCTGGATTTCCAGGAAACTACTGATCCTCCTCAGGTCGGGGCCTGGTTGTAGAGGGTAGAGAGGGTATTTGATGTGATGGAATGCTTCGAGGAGTAGAAACTAAGTATTGTCACCTTCTTGCTGGAGGGTAGAACCTAGAGCTGATGGAGATCTATTTCTAGCAGGCAGCCCCAGAGAGTGGAGTTATCATGGAGAGATTTTAGGAGGAAATTCCATCAACAATACTATTAAAAGATTTATAGAGATCAAAAAAGGAAGGAGTTCCTTAGTCTGACCAGGGAAGGATGTCTGTGGCGAATTATGAAGCCACTTTTGTTGAGTTATCCCAGTTTGCTGGGGCATTGGTGGCTGATGAGATGGAGAGATAGATTATTTCAAGATGGATTAAATCTTCCTATTAAAGCTAAGACCCACATGCAGGTTTATAATAGTTATTTAGAGTTGGTGCAGAAGCACTTAGAGCTGAGGAGATTGAAAAAGAATATATGAATAGGAGGTAGGATAGACTAAAAGAAGTGCTCCCAGTTATCCTTCTGCTGCGGGAGGGACTCAGTTATTCAAGAAACCCTAGAGGGCTGAATAGTTTCATTCTGGTTTTAGAGCTCCTGGTGATATGGGCAGGGGATCAGTATCTATGTCAGCTTTCAGTCTAGCTCAGAGGAGCCTTTTGGGGGAGTGCCTCAGGTTTTCGCCAGCAAGGTGTCTGGTGAGGTGAGGGACCAGGGTTGTCCCTCTAATCGAGGAAGAAATATACCTTCATGTAATGTATGTGGGAGACTCCATATGGAAGAGTGTAGGAAGGGTAATAAGGGATGTTATATTTGTGATGATCTAGGTCACATGAAGAGGGATTGCCCCAGGAGAGGGCAGCATACTGGTGATCGTTCCTAGGGGCCAGCAGTGCCGAGAGGACAGCCTGGCAGGAGGGGTGATGGAGGTACCCCAGCTCCAGCCAGTCAGTTGAGGACTAATATGGATCAGCCAGGAGGGTCAACTAGTATTCCAAGGGCCAAGGCCAGAGTATTTGCTATGACCAGGCAGGAGGCCCAGGTTGATCCTGATGTAGTGACAGGTATGCTACCCATCGATAATTATGATGCTTATATTTTGATTGATTCTGGATCATGCATTCATTCATCTCATGTGAGTTTTCTAAGCATCTAGATAAAAATGTGGGTCAGTTAGATAGCCAGTTGATGGTATCTATGCCGTAGGGAGGCCTTTTATTGCAAACCAGGTGTATAGAGGTTATGATATTTCTATGAAGGGTCAGAGTTTAGCAGCAGATTTGATCCCTTTGAGTTTGAAAGAGTTTGATGCCATCTTAGGGATGGATTGGCTGTCTGTGCATAGAGCCAGAGTAGATTGCTTGAGAAAGAGGTAGTGTTACAGACTTTTGAAGGTAGAGATGTCTGTTTCTTAGGTAATAGGAGGGGGTTGCCCTCGGGAGTGATTTCAGCCCTATCGGCTAGTCAGATGCTAGCAAAGAGATGCGAAGCCTTTTTAGCTTGTGTGGTGAGCCTAGAGGGCAATGGTTTAGAGCTAATAGGTATCCTTGTAGTGAAAGATTTTTCAGATGTATTTTTTGAGGAGCTGCTAGGGTTACCTCCTAATAGAGAGATTGATTTCAGTATAGATCTAGTTCCAGATACTAGACCAATAGCCAGGGCACCTTATAGAATGGCTCCAACTAAACTGAAAGAATTGAAAAGCCAGTTACAAGAATTATTGGATAAAGGGTTTATTAGACCCAGTATTTCACCATGGGATGTGTTGACCCAATTATTGATTTTGATGATTAACAAAAGCCATGAGTATATTCCTTATATTTCTGATAAATTTAATAAGTGTTTCAGGAATTAAGATTGCTTATTCATCAATATGTTACTTAGAAAATTAGTTTCAAGTTGAATTTGAATGGAATTTATGTAAGTTCAGAACTTGGAGCCGACACCCTAAATCCTCGGAGCCGACTCCAAAGAGTTTTAGAACAGTGTTGATTTTCGGCACGCTTCGGAGCCGACAACTAAATTTCTGGAGCCGACATATGAAAAGTTAGAGTCGACACCTGTAGAGTGTGGATCCGACTCCAGACCAGTTACAAAGAGTGATGTTTTTGGACACTGGCGGAGCCGACACCTTCAGAAAGTTGGAGCCGACTCCAGATCTCGCCGAGCCGACACTTCAAAATCTTAGAGCTGACACCTTGACGGATCGTTTATTACTATTTTTAGGATCCCGATTTGGATCCGACACCTGAAGACCTAGAGTCGACACCTCCAAGTCAGAAATGAAATTTCAAGTTTTCAACTGATATATTTTTTTACCTAATCTCTAACGGATATATTTTCTTTTGGTAAGGTACATCCAAGGACAACTCCAATGGCTATTTTTCACCTACTCATGGATTGAAACGCCTATAAAATAGGATTGAATCGTTTGAAAAAATAAGAACAGAAAAATAGTGAAACAAAAAGAAAAAAAAAAGGAGAAATCAAAAATCCCTCTTCGAGAAATTTTCTGAGCCAAAGCCTATCCACTATTGAGAGTTAGAAGAGGAATCCAAAGAGCCAAAAGAGCTATTTCAAAGGATTTCCCTAGTTTTGAAGAAGAAGGAGAAAAGCCCTAAATCTTCAATCGTTTCTTCACCAAAATCTCTTCAAGTGCTCTAATCTCATTCAATTCAGAAGAGAATGAGAAGAGAAGAGAAGAAGAAAAGCTCAAGCCCTACATTGCTTCAGAAATCAGGCCTTTCTATTCCCATTTACTTACATTGCATATTTGCTCATTTAAGGAGTTGTTTTGTATTCAAAACTATATTGTTCATTGTTGTTTGCTAATTCAATCGGGGGATTGAATTAGAGGAGGTAGTATACCTCAGGATAGACTAAGGATAGCTTGTGGTTGGGTTTCGTGTTGGTGAGCCCAAAAAAAACCAGTTGGGTTTGTTGTGATCCCGGGAAAACAACAAGTTTGAGTTGTGAGCTTGCAAAATAACTTGACTGTAATCAAGTGGGTTATAGTGTGGACCCAAGTGCTGCTTGGGAGTGGACGTAGGTGTTGAATATACCGAACCACTATAAAATCTTTGTGTTTGTTGTGCTTTGTCTCTCTATCTCATTTATTTTTACTTAGCATTTATCTATACATTGCACTCAAGCACTTCATATCAAAGCACATAGTTTTAAAGTGTTAAAATTTTAAAGAACTCAATTCACCCCCCCCCCTCTTGGGTTGCCATCTGGGCCAACAGGATGCACCAGTATTGTTTGTAAAGAAAAAAGGATGGTACCTTAAAATTATGTATAGACTATAGATAGCTGAACAAGGTGACCATTAGAAATAATTATATCCATTATTAAGGATTGATGTTTTGTTTGGTCAGCTGCAAGGGGCAGTAGTGTTTTCAAAGATTGATCTGAGATCTGGGTATCATCAGTTGAGAATAAAGAATGAGGATATATCTAAGACTGCTTTCAGGACCATATATGTTCATTATGAGTTCTTGGTAATGCCATTTGGCTTGACTAATGCTCCAGTTACTTTATGAGTCTAATCAATTGGGTATTTCAAGAGTTTTTGGATAAATTTATGATAGTATTCATTGATGTTGAGAAATTATTGAAACATAATTGCCCCAACTTTATTGATTTGATGATTTCCAAAAGCCATGAGTACCTTAAAGAAAACAATGTGTTTATTTATCAAAAACCTTGAGCTTATTCAAATTGAAAGGAATGAACTATCAATGGTTATATCAAATGAGTTTTGAATCCGTTAGAAAAAGAAGTTTCAAGTTCTATGCTTAAAAGGATTTCAAAAAGGAATTTTTACACATTATAATTCAATCGATGAATTCTTGAAACATGTCTTGAATCCATGATAAACGTCATATTTAATGTATTCAAGTCAAATTTATATTTTAAATTTAATTGGGACAAGTTTTAAAGTCAATCAGAACATTTTTCTGATTTTTGTATCGGTCCCGAGCCGACTCAGGGTTTCCGAGTCGACTCCCCAATTGCCTGAGTTTCTCGAGTCGACCCTTGGCTTTTTTCAAGAGTCGACCCCTGAATTCTTGCGAGCCGACTCCTGTCTGTGCGAGCCGACTCCGCTCAAACAACAGAACCCATGTTTTTTGAGCACTTCTCGAGTCGACTCCCCATTTTCCTCGAGTCGACTCCCGACTTTCAGGAGCCGACACTTTGTTTTCGCGAGTCGACCCTCAATGGTTAAAATGTTTCTATTTTTGGTAATCGACCTCGAGCCGACTCCCTCAAAGCTCGAGTCGACTCCGCGAATCTGGGCGCGATTTTTAACGATGACACATCAGCCCCAACGGTAAGATTTTTGAATAACGGCTATTTTTCCTTGTCTCTAACGGATATATTTTTGCAGATTCTATAAATAGAGGAGTTCTTTTCAAATCAAAACAAAGAGAAAATCAAAAAGAGAGAAAAGAATATCATTTGAAAAGAGGGAAAAACAGAGCATATTGGAAAAATCTTTAGCTCAAAGAAGAGTGTTCAAAAGGAGTGAAATCCAAGTGAAAGTTCGTCTACTCCTTCTCATTCCACAAAAGAGCAAAAGAAAATCCAAGCATTTCAAAGCAAATCGGGATTTTCAAAAGGAAAAAAGCTTCATCTCAACTCCAAAGTCTTCAACGGTCAAGAATCTAGCTGAGGCGTGATTCAACACTTCTAGAGGAGTTGAAGAGAAGAAGGAAAAAGCCAAGCCATCCATAAATATTCAGGCTTTTCTAACAATTTAAATATTGCTCAAGGGAGCACTTTGAATCAGTGGATTGCAGTGGAGGTTGTGTAAAGCCGGAACGTGTAGGGTTTTGTGCTGGTAAGCCCGAGTTAAAACCAGCTGGGTTCGTTGTGCACCCGGTAAAACAACAAGTTTGAGTTGTGAGCTTGGAAAACAACTCGGCTGTAATCTAGAGAGATTATAGTGTGGACCCAAGTGAATCTTGGGAGTGGACGTAGGTGCTGGTTGCGCCGAACCACTATAAAATTCTTGTGTTTGCCGTGCCTATTTCTCTATCTCTATCTCTCTTTATTTGCTTGTGTATTGCTTTAGTTAGCTCACTTGCACATCTTGCTAACTAATCAATTAAAGTTAAAAAGTCTTAAATTTTTAAGAACCCAATTCACCCCCCCCCTCTTGGGTTGCCATCTGGGCCAACAATTGGTATCAGAGCAAGTGCTCATTTAGAATTTGATCTCACGATCAAGGGCTAAAGATCCATATGGCAACACAAATTGGTTCAAGTTTTGCTGAAGGTCATTCTACGAATAGACCTCCACTTTTTAATGGCTCAAACTATTCTTATTGGAAAGCTAGAATGAGGATATTCATTCAAGCTTCTGATTATGAGCTTTGGGGTGTTATAATTAATGGACCTAGTACACCCACACACCTTATTGATGGCACTATTGTTCCTAAACCCGAAAGGGATTGGAATGATAATGATAGGAGAATGGCACAACTAAATGCTAAGCCATTAATATTTTGTATTGTTCCTTGATTCAAATGAATTCAACCGAATCTCAACTTGTAATTCCGCAAAAGAAATTTGGGATAGGTTGGAAATTACTCATGAAGGAACAAACCAAGTAAAGGAATCAAAAATAAATATTTTGGTTCATAAATATGAATTATTTACTATGGAACAAACTGAAACCATCACATGCATGTTCACTAGATTTACTGATATTGTGAATGGTCTGAAAAGTCTTGGTAGAATTTATTCTAATGCTGATCTTGTGCGTAAAATTCTTAGGTCTCTACCAAGATCGTGGGAAGCAAAAGTCACTGCCATCCAAGAAGCAAAGGACCTCAATGCACTACCTTTAGAGGAGCTTCTAGGATCCTTAATGACCCACGAGTTAACAATGAAGCAGCATGTTGAGGAGGAAACAAAAAGAAGAAAACTCTTGCCCTCAAGACTGCAGAAATGGAAGAGAGCAGCAGTGAAAGTAATGATGAAGATGATGAGGAAACTGCTCTCTTGGCCAAAAAATTCAGAAGGTTTATGAGAAAAAGGCCATTCCATAAAAAGAAATTTGGAGCAAGATTTGAAGGAGAAAAGGATAAGAAAAAG